>PVKA01006087.1:20000-23320 GCA_004027165.1 Ctenomys sociabilis | reverse complement strand
ACCATATAATTCAATGGTTTTGTTTCATTTTAATTTAATGATTGCCATACCCACATGACTCAAAACAGAAGGCCCAGAACTCGGATGATTGGGAGGAACAATTGTCATTTGGGCTGATCTGACCATGACCTTCTAAATGTCTGGGGGCAGTCAGCCTCCGGGAGAGATAGCTCTTTCCAGTGTCTTATGCACACCCTAATCCGTGTGTGTGTGTGTGTGTGTGTGTGTGTGTGTGTATGCCTCTGTGTGTGGACATGCATGTCTGAAAGAGATTTTTATAAGAAGAGAAAATGACAGCCATGCAGACAGAGGGGTCTCAGCTACAGTGGATAAATCAATCCATCAAAAAAAAACAACAATTCTGCCATGAAACTTAATCACTAAAGGTCATGTCGGGGAGTAAGGAACAGATTAAATTAGCATAGTATTAGATATGGAAAATGATTTCTGTCAAAATCATCTTTACCACAATTATAATATGTTAATTACGTATTTCATTAAGGAAGTTGATTATGGTTCACGGATGAAATCATGCCTGCAACGACACCTGGAAGGAAGCAGCAGACCCTGAAGTCTTCCTCTTGTTCCTCTCCCTCTCTCAGTCCCCCGTTCTCTCCTCCTCCCTCTTCAGGCCTCTCTTTCCCCACATTCTCCCTCTTTCCATTTTTCTGTTCCCCTCCCAGCCAACCAGTCATGCCATCCTTAGGGATGAATACATCTGTTTTCTCATCTAATCTCACTCCTGGTTGTGCCCTTCAGGAAACCGAGGCTCAGGGTTTGTTCTCCTGAGTACAGCATAGAAGGAAGGGCAAGCACACTTGCAAGCCCAAGCCTGCTGTAAAGCTCTTCAGATTTGCTCTTTTTTAGTTCTTGCACTAAAATATCTGCTTAAGAGGATGCCCTTGCACCCTGCTCTCCTACTCTCTCCCTCGGGGCCCAGTCCTCCTCCCCTCTACTCTCAGGCCAGGTCTGGCAGCCTTGGGGTCTGCATTGTCTTTGCAGGGTTGCCAGTAGCACCGAATGATGGAGCCTTGCTGTATCTTACAGAGTGGCCTCCACAGGCCTGTAGGGTTTATGTGGGCCATTTACAAGAGGTATGGCCAATCGTCTGGATACTGCACAAGGCTAATGTTAGCGCCTCGTAATCCTGTCCTGAGAAGTAGCCACAATGAAGACAGCAATGAGGAGGAGGTCAAAGGTGCTAAAGGGCTATGTGAGATCTGTGAGCCAATTATCTGAGTCAATATTCAGGAAGCCTTTTCCTCTGGATTGTCCACTCATATTTCTTTTATGATGGACCAGCATTAATTCATGGGAAAATGTGCAAGTGTTTAGAATTCCAGAGTTTTATTATGTGCCTCGTGTGACCCTCCTCCACATATTTTACAGATCCAAGTAGCAGAGACCAAGTGTTTCATTTTGGGACCCTATTCTCAGTGAGATCCTTTTGAGCTTACACACAAGTGTACTAAATGTCAAGGAGAAAGTGGAAAGATTTTGCGTCTCCCTTCATATGAGAATTTCTACCTTCATGGGTTAGCCTTATTTTAGTTCAGTCCACTAAATGAAGCAGAAAGCAGGGGGAGGTGGACATCAATGGGAGCTTAAACACTCCCAAAAGAAGAGGATTTGGTGCCCACCCTCAACAGAGTTTGAAGCTCAGTCAAATATAATTACCTTGTTCGCATGGTTCCCGGGAGTCACAAGCATAGGAGCTCTTGTGCCCTTGTGCGAGTAGATTTTACCACACAGGATAATCATTGTTGGAATTAAGCATAATTGTCAAGAAAGACTTGGTCATCACAAGAAAGACTGTCTCTTACAACTGTCCCTTTGCTTTCCAACAGTAATTACTTTAGTAATTAATCTCTGTCATTTAACTGTATTACATTTTGAAAAGAGAAAATGGAAGAAAGAATAGTTTCAAACTAATTTACATCACCGCTTAAAATCCCAAAATAGGGTGAATCAAATGTCAAATTTAGCCCTTTCACACTTTCTAAAATAGTCTCATTCTAACATCCAGTCCAATGGAATCAAAAGCAGGATGCGAAAGTCACCTCTTCCTGAAAGCCTGGGCTTCAAAGGTGACACAGTTCCAAATTCTTCATGGAAATCCTCCTGGCTTGTTCCAAGGTGCTCAGAAATACAATTAATAAACCCACTGAGGAGAGCAATAGGAAATCTCTTCTGTCGAAAGACCATTTTATGCTGCTGGTAATGTCAATTGCCCATAATGCAGCACAAGCATTTGTTAATGACATCATCATACAGTCAGTGAATAAATCTGTTCCAGCAATCTCCTTTAATTCCTTTTCACCTCATTTCATCGTTTCAAATTAACTTGTTTGACCTTGTTTATTGTACACCTCATTATACTTAATTTTCAAAGAAGTGCTTTTAATATACTGAAATTTTCTTCAATTTCTTATTAGATTTTTTAATATTAATAAGAGCCTATATTTTATCTTTCTTTTTACTAGGAACCCTTACTAATAAAATGTCTCTCATAATACACTGTGCAAAAATGTACAGTTTGTAAAAATTAGATTTATTTCACTAATAATCCAGGTATGTCACTAACTTGTTTACACAGAAATTCTTCAGGTTTAATAATCTGTAATAAACTTAAAATTTCCCTCATTAAGAACAATATAGGAAATGTAGATGCCGAGTCATGTCACCTGGAGAAGCCGGGTGTCAGAATGTGACAGGAGGGAGTGAGCCAATGTCCAGGAATTCTCTGTAAGACACTTACACACAGCTTGTGTTTTGCTGCCATGAATAAATGCACTTATTTGCCTCTTCTGCAATTTTTCTGGTAGCCTACATGACTAGGGAACTTCTTTTCTCTTACCCATAAAGGCACCGTTTACATATACATTGCAGTTCTAGTATTCAGCATTTAACTTCTTTGTCTCTTCGGCTAATTCAAAACACTAGTTCAATGCCTCTATGGAGGCATAGAAAGAGGAAATAACTAAACAGTGAAGTGGGAAAAGAATGTGCTTGTGTGCAGGATGAGAGTGTCACAGCAAAAGACAGAGAGAGAAGAGGAAAGTGTGGTTCAAAGGCTGCCAGGACAGGGGCTGGGACAAAATGATGTGATGGTGGCAAGCGGGCATTCTCTTCCCCTGGTGCTATTTGCATGTGTGCTAGCCAGCAGGACTTCCGCCTGCCAGTCTCTCCTAAGATCTGCGCAAGCCGTCTCTGTAGCCCAGGGATACACAAACATAGCCGGAGCTAATGTGTGTGGCTTACCTGCCTTGCTGAACCACACTGGCTTAGCTCGTAGAAAGAAAACTATACGAAGGCTTTAC
>PVKA01006087.1:0-17500 GCA_004027165.1 Ctenomys sociabilis | reverse complement strand
GTAGATACACCAAAAAAGCCTGATGAAACATTAAATGAGTGTAGTGTAACATATTATCTTTGCTTCTGCACAGCCAAAGAGCGCAATGAACTAAAACATTGCATTAGGCCAAGAATAAAGCTAAAAATTAAATTGGCTCGGAAAGATCTAGGGTAGTGGCTTATGCACTAAGAATGCAGTAAATTTGGTCATTTAATGTCATTCTTTCTACTTCTGATGTGCACACTTTAAAGGAACACAGGGCTCCCAGGGAAACGGGAAGAAGAGGGTCAGAAACAGCTATGCTTCTGACTTTATCGGTTTACCTTCGTGCCTGAACGCAAGGGTCAAGTCATATTAATGTTCTTTTTACTGTCAAATTGTTTTCATTTTCCAACATTTAAGTGCAGCAAATGTCAATAAACATAAAATACGAGCAACTTTGTAAAAGATGGAAAACAGGACCAATAAAGAAGACATATTCAAAAAATATAATACTGCCCCTTCAAATCAATAAATAAAGACAAGCATTTCATACACTAATGCATTTATCTATGACCATTATAAATTAGTTGCTTGCCAGAAAATACACTTCTTAGCACAAGTGCCATTATTTAAAGTTGTCTATTTAATGCACACTTAGTGTATTTCCTCATCCATAGCTCCTCTGCATAATTAGACAACATTCATTCTTAAAAACTAAAGTAGATGCCAAAAAGCAATACATAAGGCATGACATCTTACAAATTTATATCTTCAAAAGTTATGAATGCTTTCAGATAAAAAAAAATTGCTGAAAGATGGCTATATTATGGTGCCCTGATCTCAGTGGATATATGCCCAGAATGAGCAGACAGAAATGTATACCATAATGCAGTTGCTTCCATTCAACGTTGGTGGCTACGTTTTCCAGGATGAGTCTACTAACAGGACAAGTGTGGAGTGGGCGTTTAATAACTTGCTGAATTGTCTCCATCATCTTGCATTAGGTTACTGGGTCATTTGCCTCTGAGGGCAGCAGCAGAGTATACTCAGGTGTCACTCAGGCCTTTACTGCTAGCTTCCTGGTCTCAATTTGATCATTCTGGTCTATGTTCCTCTGGGTTAAAATGCCCATGTTAAGTGTATGATGTGGTCTAAAGACTTTTTCTAAGTCTGCATGTCCTACTCTTCTTTTCCTTTAATTTCCTGATTCCTTTAACAACATTCCCCACTGATCTCCTGTTGTTGTTTTTCCTCCAAAGCTTCCCATTGGCCTGTGTTCTTCTCTAACTAGCTTACTCAAGTAATGTTTGACCCATCTGAAGGTTACGGCTCCAGACTATGCACTACTTACAGTGACTTGGGGGCTGCATTGATGTGTGGTCACTGAGACAACTGAGGCAGCATTTATACCTAATAGAATCCACTGTCATGCTAAAAATATCATAACAAACTCAGTGATAGTCGATGTCATTTTTAAAATGAGATTGCTCTTGCCTCTCATCTGATTCTCAGGAACATGTCATCCTCCTTCCCAAGAGGATCCTTTGACCCACCTTGATATAATATGAAAAAACCCTAAGATATCATTGAAATGCACAAGTGTAATAAAAACTATATATAGCTTATATTTATAACACTATGACTTAAGAGTTAAGGGTTTATACTTGAAAGATCTTTTTTTCAGGTTTTTTTTTTTTCAGATATTTCTTCAAGATGGCAAATTAATAGTTTATCCCATAACTCCTTAATCGCCCTTATCACAAGGTGAGATTTGCATGTTGAGAAGTTAGAAAAAGTAGAACAAGCTCTGGAGGTAGTATCGGGACAGTTTGGAGTGGATCACAGAGGAGACAATTGCTAATATAAAATAATGTCTGTCAAGGACAAGAGTGTCCTAACCTGTGTTCTGGCTTTGGCTTACAGAATCAGCCTCCATCCACTTTCCAGCCAGACCTCCTGTGGACTTCCTAGATGACATGAAATCAAATTTTGCTCACTTCCCAGAGCCATATCCTTCAGGATGGGGGATAAAATGTGACATTTTACAGTTTACATTACTTAAGCAAAACCAATCTTCATTATCTCATTCTAGTTGTCATGGCAGATTTTGCCCCAGGCAAGTGATACCATCTTGTCTATTACAAGTCTGATGGAGTGGGACATGCTCAGAGAAATTTACCTTCCCATTAAAAAGTGGACATCAGCAGGAACCCTCTATTCTTATGCCCTTGAGCATTTTTTGTGTATGTTTCCCTGATCTGCAGGAATCATCCTCAGCCTGAGGATGTCAGAGCAGAAAAATTTGGAAGAACTCAGGTCCCAAATCGTGACCTAAAGCCACCTATTGTGACCATTTTCTATTACACACAATTGTGAATGTCATTATCACCTACCATAGTTTTTTGGTAGCCCAAAGCATCCCAGGTGATTCAAATTCAGACATGCAATAAGAATAATGGAGGATAAATAATTAGAGACTACATATTGGAGGCTTCAGAAGCACGTAGAGTAAGTGTCAAGACAGTAAAACTCAAGACAGAAGACAGAAAGGCATTGGAAGCCCAGGAGGTTTGCTGAGCACAGCTCGCAGTCTGCAGGCTTAGAAGCTGCTCCAGGTTGCTGCCATGGGCTGTCAAGGGAAGGAGAAAGACACTTGCTCTTAGAGGTGCTGACCCAGAGAAACACACACAACCAGGCCACACTGGAAACATTATGGCTCCCCGGTTTGTAGAATTATCAGTGCACATAATTTCGACACAATGATAAAAGCTCACAGAATAAAATAGTAGATTGGAAGAAGGAAAAATAGCTCTTTACTTACAACTGGTTTGGGCAAACTTTGTAAAAAAGGTAAATTTCTCAGAACTCACTGAAAGAAAAGCATCATTTCTCTCACTTACCACCTGTATTTTTGCTTTAGATTATAAACTCCTTTAAGGTACTACAGGGGTTTTGTTGTTTGTTTTATGCAGCCCCTCACATGAGAATATTCAACAGCAGCCTCTCATCCAAAGTATAGAGCTTTTTTCCTGCTTGACCATGGTGACCAAAATGTTGTAGATTCTGGATTTTCTTTCATTAAACCTGCCATGCCAATAGTGTTTGATCTTAGATCAGGCAGGCAATGAATGATAACTACAGGAAGTGCGTAACACTGCTTCTGCACAATTGTGCACCGTGAGGAGGTCTATCTCTTGCATTAAATCTTAAAATTGACAGTTTTCACTGGAAAAATAATTGCGGTTCTCAAAGACACAGATAATATGTGTGCAGCAGAGGCAGGATGAAAGGTATTCCTTCACCTGTCTGTGAGTTTAGGCACAGAGTGGGTAGAGAGGCACAAGGAGCTCCAGCCGGTGTGTGCTGGGCAGTATAGCTGAGAATGTGCTGAACTAGCACATAAATACTCCTGAAAATAGTTTGAACTGCAGATCTATGACCGTGGAAGAGAAACGTTATCTTATAAATCATTCTGAATTTGGTCAAAGACTATGATCATAGAAAAAACTATTCCTGTTATTTTGTCCCGATCCTTCATTATAGTTATGACCATTAACCAGTGGACTGGTGTTCACATCCCACAATTCTAGGCACAAAACTTTGATTATGGAGTGGTTAAGACTTTTAGTCGTTTTATTTCACGTAAAATATTGGATAACCCATTTAGGTCCCCTTCTGTCCCTCTCATGGACAGAAACTTTCTTTCCCCAATAAATATATTTGCTCTTAAAATAAAATACCAGCAGTGCAACAAATTCAAGGAGCACAGAGTAAAGTCTGCTCCCTTTATCAGATATGCTAAATTCAGGAGAATGTCTGGAAAATTTTCTATAGGTCAGAATAAAATATCTTATTTGCTTTTGAAATTGAGGGCAGAACTGCAATTGCATTGTGTATTTCAATACTTTGAACCAATCATAAAATCCTATCACTTCCATATGTTATATAGTTTTACTAACAAAATCACATTTGACCACATAAGGTATTACAGAGGAAAATGTGCTGTCCAGGAATGAGAAAACCTGTCTTCTGACTTTCGCCACCTATGACCCTTACCATCTGTGTGACCTTGAGCAAGTTGCTCAACCTCTTAGTGTTGCATGAATTCATAATCACAAACCTGTTAGGCAAGAAGAATTACTCATCCTTGTTTCTTTCAATCAAGTTGAGTTGAGTACTGAGAACTATACTAAAAGGAGTTAGGTTTCTTTCCTAGTGCTGGGTAACAGCTTGACAGCTCTGGCTAGCATGGAGTACCCTGTCCACCCAGGAGAGGTACTGCAGCCAACTGACACATTGCTTCGGAAAGCTTTACTCTTTTGCTTCATATCACATCAGGGAAACAACAACCGGGAGGTGGAAGAGACCCCTGTCCAGGGCCAATACCCACAGCCACCCCAAGTTTTTCCAGGGATAATACAAGGATGACAGAAGGTACCCAGACCAGGAACCTGCTGCTGCCGGGACTCCACTCTTCGTCAGCTGCTCTCAAATTCTTCATTTCTCTCTGCCTTTCCACATGCGTGTCCTCAGACAAGGCACACTGTGAATCCTTTACTCATTTGTTCTCCCATTACCCATGCCTCACCTCATTCTGCTAGAAATAAACTACAAAAAGGTCGGGATTTTAAACTTCACCTAGAAATTGTGTTTAACGTGGTTTTCAATAAATAGGTGTTGACAAAATAAGCAAATGAAGAGAATTGGCAACCTCATGCAACAATAAGCTCCTCCTTCAATTCTAGGATATTCACCAAAAAAACGATAACTAAATTACAATGACATCCATGCAATATTGCATATTTTACACCTCCACATAAATTTATTAGACATATATGGTTATGTCCCTCTCTCCCTTTATTAGTATTTGCCACTCACTAAATATTTGTTAGATGCATAATGAATGAAGGGCTTAAGGTGAACTCCACCAGTTGCAAGGCACTAGTGAACATCTCATTTAGTCATCATAAAACAGCCTTAGGAAGATGTCAAAATTCTAATACTATAGATGACAAAACAGAGGCTCAAGAAAGGGAAGAGCTGATGGCTGATATAGTCAGGGGTACAGACACTGTGATAGTAAACCAGATTTCTTCCTACTACTTTCTAATCTATTTGAAAACTAATGCAAACTCTTAGTATTCCTCCTTACCTAAGAGAACACAGAAATATGTCAGATTTTCTAACACATCTCTAAGCAAGGCAAAGCTATTTAAACCACGGAAAAATTCAAATATTCTCCAAATTTTTCTCTGAAAACAACTACATAAGTAAATATGATTTGGTTAATGGAATTTAAAATTTTTTTTTCAAATTTCAACATCAAGTCCAAGAGAGTACAGATTATGTATGAATATGAATATTTGTAGTACTTTCACTCTCCTATATTTCTAGGTATGATTTTCATTGTTTGATATGTATTAAACTTTTGAATACTCAAGTGGTTTGTAAAAAGCTTTTATTAAAAACCCCAAATTTTCGTTGGATAGCCAAATTGAATCTGAACCCTGGAACAGCTGAGCCTTAAGATGAGTTATTTTCTCAAACAATCTTTTTGAATACACAAGGAGTTCTATTTCATAGAAGGCAATTTTAGAGAAATGCTCACAAACCAGTGTTCTTTAATTATTCTGACACTGCCCTGATGAAAAGGAAATCATTAGGAAACAAGGAAGAAGAAAGAAAAGTGTTTAGGAGAAAAATTGAAGGAGAGTCTACTAATTCCTTTTGGAGACAGTCTATGTATGAATAATAAATGAATGAATAAGCAAGATTGAAAAAAAAAGCAAAAGCAGAATCAGGGCAAAGAGGAGAAGGGGCAGCTATGATCATCATAGGAGGTGCCAAGAAAGAAATGCATGTCTGATGGCACAGGGGAGCCAAGGCAAACAACCATTCATTTTCCCATGTTTGGGGGAGGAGGAAAGGAAAAAAGGGATAAAATGAGAAAGGAAGCCTGAAAGGATAAAATGCCTCCCAAGCACAAGGACCCAAGTTTAATCCCCAGTATTTCATGCTGCTCAGGCCCTGGCATCCTGGTCACCAGTTCCAAAACCTCCTTGGTGGTGCAGGTCTCTAATCACCATGCTGAGGAGGCTAAGTCAACAGGCTCACTATGAGTTTAAGCTGCAGAGTGAGACCCTGTACCTAATAATTTTTTGCAGTATTTAGGGCAGGGTTTTCAGGGTCTCACTATGTAGATTGGAGTAGTGACTCTCCTGTTTTCAGCCTCCCAAGTATCCAATCTCCTTCTCAGAGTGCCCCATGGGTGAGGCCAGCATAGCACGCTGGGGGTGGAACCCTGGCTTCTGGGCTCTAATAAATAAATAAAAGATTTTTTTAAAAAAGCTTTATAAAAGGGACTGGAGACATAGCTCAGTTATAGAGTGCTTGTATAGCATACACAAAGCTCTGGGTTCAAGTCCTGGCACCTCTAAAACATAAATCCATTGAAAAAAAAAGGATAAAATGGAAGCAACTCTTTTGTAAATAAGAAGAGTGGGGAAGAAGAAGAGAGGAAGAAGAAGAGGAAGAGGACGAGGAAGGAGAGGAGGAAGAGGAGGACAAGGAGAAGGGGAAGGGGAAGAGGAAGAGGAGGAGGAAGAAGAGAAGGAGGAGGAAGAGGAGGAGAATCAAGAAGTCAGATTGTAGGAACCTGAACTAAAGGTTTAGGACCACATGGAAGGAAATAGACTAGAATGCAGACAACACAGATAGGATGGAAGGAAGCATATTAGCAAGGGATTTAGGGAAATCAGTGAAGAAGGGGGAATGAACAGCTAGCTTGAAGGCAGCTATAACTTAAGCATTTTTTAATACTCTATGAAAAGATGAGGCTCCATGTGTTAAGCAAGTAAGTGTCTCATAAATCTTGTCTACAAATTCAATATATTGTGTTCTGAACTGAAATTTAGAAGGCTTCCTGGACACAGATTAATTTTCTTGGTAAAGAAAATAATTTGAGTGGTTAAATCTCTAAGTTTCTTCAGTCAAGTTCCAAAAGGCCTAGGATGGTTTGTAGCTCTTCTCCAAGCTGAGTCCTGCTCGTCACTTGTGTCCAACAGCCTCCCCCAGCCACCCACCCAGCCAGTCTGGAAGTGCTCATCTGGTGGAGGCGACCACTACCTTCTCCACTGCACAGTCGTTTTTTTCTTGCTCAATCACTATGATTTTTAAGTAGCTGAGCATGAGTTCTTTCTTAGGATTTAGTAACTTTCTCGTATGAGACTATATGATAACAGAACCTCATCTTTTCATTTATTATTTTCTCCAAGTGCTTACCACAACACCCAGGATGCATTTGACATTATTCAAATATTTTATCAATAATTTTGGCATTTATGGTGAATACTAACAGTGCAAAAAGCATACGGTTAAAAATATTATTTCCTCTTTTGTGTTATCACTGTCATCATTATTAGAACCATGAATAATGGAGGGAAAGAACTAAATCTTACACAACTTTCTATTTCTGTGCCTATCTAGGATGAAATACAATCTAGGGCCAGTGAGATAGCTCAGTAGAATAAGTGCCTACCTGGAAGGCGCAAGGTCCTGAGTTCAATTGATGGTA
Source organism: Ctenomys sociabilis (assembly GCA_004027165.1). Lineage (NCBI taxonomy): Eukaryota > Metazoa > Chordata > Mammalia > Rodentia > Ctenomyidae > Ctenomys > Ctenomys sociabilis. The sequence continues at coordinate 9,963 of PVKA01006087.1, read as the reverse complement.
CCACAAAAAAAAAAAAAAAAAAACATAAAAGGGAATACAATCTATTTAAGAATGAATGTAGTAAGGGGAAGCCTGTTAAAGGTCAGTGGAAGATCATCAAAGAGCAAGTCAACTTTACATAAATAAATATTAGTTATAATACATACCTAGAGAAAATGGAACATATTTTTAAAATATAGTTAGAAAACTTTGCCAATTTGAAATGCTGTGTATATGTAAAATATTATACATAATGAAAGCCAAAACATTTTCACTCATAGAAGATTAGGAGATTCCAGTGTTCACCACCTCACTGAAAGAACTATTAAAGGATGAACTTTGCCAACAGGAAACTGAATCTAAATGGTAAAGTATTATGAATGTAACAAAGGCACATAAATTCATTCGCAAGCATCTTGCACAATTGAACAGTTATTAGCAATAGGAAATAATAATTGGTAATCCAACAAGGTAAACACTAGATAGAACTAATACAGCAAAAACAAAAACATGAAAGACAAAAGGTGGTAAAGAGTTAAAACTTTCTAAGTTTTCTCATCTTATTTAGAGGTTGGGTACAAAAGTAATTAACTTTAAGTTCTGATAACTCAATTTCATTTTTAATACTTTACTACTTAAAATAGATCTTGGACAAATATGACAAAATTTTAACATTTGTTAATGCTTAGTGTATTGCATTATGGGTGTTTATTATATTACATGTACTTTACTCTATTTTCAATTTCACATAATTAAAAAAATCTCTTTCACATTAACTGAAAGGCAAATTAAGTCTTCTAGACAATTATTTCACACCTTTCTCTCTCCACAAACTTTCAACACCTCCTCCTCACTCTCTTCCTCTCTCAGCCAGTGACCTTGTTTCTTGCTCTACTGAGAAAACCGAAGCCATCTGAGGAGAGCTTGCTCAGACTCCCCCATCACTGCTTCACCAGCCAGCACCAATACAAGGCTGAATAGCACATGCAGGCTCAAGCCCCAAGCTGAGACCTGTCTTCTGTTTCTTGACTAAATACAGACATCTTGACCTGTTCAGGACACCACTTCAGCACATAGTCCCTCATTCTTCTGCAATATTCACATTAACAAGTGTGAAAATGCATTCTTATTTCTCCCAATAACGACAAAGACAAAAAAGACTTTCTCTTGTCCACCTCTCCTATCTGCTACTGCTCAGTTTCTCTTTTGTCATTTATAACAAAACTCCTCAAAGTAATTGTTCTACTTGCCTACCTGACTGCTATTTCCCTCTGTCATTTAAAACACAGCAGTCATCCAAGTCTCCCCACTGTCTTCACCACCACTCTTATCTCCCTGCTGATCAATAATCTTCACCTGCCTAACCCCAAATCTCAACTTTAGTTCTCATCTAACTCAGCCTCTGTATTTCAAAGCTCATTCCCTTCCTGTCCTGCGCCACCTTTTCCACAGCCTTGATGATCATAGTTTCATGACATGCAGCAGTATCTTTAAACTCACCTATTTTAGGTCCACCCCAGAGAGCTTATCTGAACCCTCTTGCAAATGCAAGAACCTTCTTGAGACCCTTCCTTACATGCCATATGGCTGTCCTGAGGCTGCTGTAACACAAACTGTGTACCCTAAAAGCAACCGAAATAGATTTGAGTAGTCTGGAGTTTGGAGGACCAAAATCAAATGTTGGCATGCCCACATATTTTTTGGAAGCTTTAGAGGGGTGATCCGGTCCAGGTTTCTCTTCTGGCCTCTGGACCCACCAGTAATTCTTACCATTCCTTGCATGTCCAGGCATCACCACATCGCCATGCTCTCTTTTTCCTCTTCTGTATGTCCTTGCCTCTAAAGACGGACACTAACAATAGTAGGTGAGAATGTGTTCTAATAAAATGTTATATGTCTTAGTGAATTATATCAGCAAATGCCACATTTTCAAACAAGGTCACTTTTACAGACACTGGGATTTAGGAAGGAAACATATCCTGTTGGGGAATACAATTTAACCTATAATGTATACCTACTACATATTTCAAATTTAGCCTGTCCAAATGGAAATGCTAATTTTCCAAGTGAAACATACATCTTGGGCCAGGGATATAGCTCAGTGGCACAGCACCTGCCTGGCAAGGATAAGGTCATGAGTTTGATTCAAGGTACCAAACAAAAGCATCTTCTCCTTGGATGTCAAATCTACTCACCATTTAATTAAGGAAAATATCTTGGAATCATCAGTGATTTCTCTCGTTGTCACAGTCCATATCCATCTCTCTCTCTCTCTCTCTCTCTCTCTCTCTCTCTCTCTCTATATATATATATATATATATATATATATATAATTTTATATTACATATTAACTGAATTATTTGTATATTATAAATACATGTAGCATATGTGTGTCATACATGTAGTATATGTACATGGATTGCATATATATTCCAACCTACTTATACATTTGTATATACATACATACATGTACATGTTCTGTATTTGACCTCTTCTTACCTCATCCTTTATCACCTCTATGGCTCTGTCCATGATTCAAGGTGCCATCTTTTCGTTATCTAACTTTACATCGCGCCTCTTTACTGTGATATATACAATTAGTCTTTTAATGATCAATCCCTTTTTTCAACATTGATTGTTAAGCAATGTTACAATTGTCATCCTCATGCAAAAATTGCTGTTATTTTTGAGATTGTTTGGTCTAAACTGAATCTTACAATCAAGTGTCAAAGTTAAACATATTTCATAATTTGTTTTGTTGTGATTTCCATTAGAAAAGTTGTGTGAACTAGTTAGTGCCTTTTTTGTTTTTTATTCATTTTAATGAGAAAAAATAAAATAGCAATGAGACAGTTTCAAAACAGGTTAGTAGGACAGGTACAATAATTGATACATTGCATATTATTGTCTTTGTAGTTGTTATTCAGAGACACGATGTCTTGTCTAAAACAATATTAGTACAAACTTTTATTCTCAATGAATGAACTAAGAGAAAACAGCTGTATATCTATCTTAAATATCTTATAACAAAATGGTCCTTTATTTATATCTCCCTTTTTTGTTTTGTGATGTGTCAGAGACGGGTGTGGTTGTTAGAGCCTTTTATATGGTCACAACCCCACAGCTAAGATGACCCTTCTGGGATTCCACACTTGCAACTAAGCCATTTACTCATTGGATTTCTCTTAGTCCCCACCATCACAAGACACTGATGCAAATATAATTTCTTCCCTTAGGTCTTATTTTGGAAGACAGACTATAAACAATAGCCATAACAAGTGAATAATTGGATAAGTGGAATATCAGCAAGTAATGCTGCCTGCTGAAAGCAAACAGCAGGTGATAGAAATAAAAATTCAGGAAGGCACAGGTAGTGAACTTGGAGAACAGGATTTGGTTAGAACAGGCTAAATGAGCAAAGACTGAAGGAGAAATTAACCTGGCTCTGCTCTATAAGGGAGGAATTGCAGACCAAGACTAGGCCAAGTCCCTGAGCAGGAACACCCCTGACAGGACCAAGGAGACTGGGACTATAGTTGCAGGAAGAAGAGAAGAAAAATGATAGAAATCACTGCCTGCAGCTCTTAGCTTTTGTGGGATTGATGAACCAGCCAAAGGAGTTTGGATTTTCCTCTGAGTAGTAAGAAGCTACTGGCCAGTGTCAGGTAGAAGGTGATGTGATCTATAGTTTAGAACTGCAAGGAGGACAGTCTGGAAGCAGAAATGAACACAGGAACTTCTGCTGACCTGGAAATTTCCTGAACATAATTTCACCTCCTATACTCCGTGACACAATTTTTATCAATAGGCCAATAGTGTTTATGTCATTAACTAAAAGGGACAGTGTTCATTTTGTTTGTTACTCTGACCTTCAGAAATGTCTGGCAGTGCTAACCTCATCCCATCTCTGAAGCTGTTGCTTCCTCTGACTTCTGAGGCCCACCCTCACTCACTAAGGTGTCCCCTGCCTCTGTCCACTGCTCAGTTCCCCTTTATCTTCTCTAGTTGACCAATAAATGTCAGACTTCTTTACTGCATAGTCTTTTGCATACCTGCATTTTCTCAGCAATCATTCCCAAGCAGAAGTCTTGAGCAACTACTTAATTATATCCAAATGTTCATTTTTAGCAGCAACTATTCCTCTGTACTCTACTCTCCCAAGTCCAAGCAGTGCTGACCCCTCCACACAGAAATCCAAACGGAGCCACAATATGCCTCATGTATTCTCCTCACCATGTCCACATGCTCCTGGTCAGCATCTTACCCATAGGCAAGCCAGCTCTACAAGTTTCACACTTATCATCCACAACACCTCTCCTCCAAATCTCTACCAGCACTGTCAATGTCATTCCTAAATATCTATAATGTATTCCTGGTTTTCTTCTTTACCACCAGATTCTGTATCTGCCAATTACCATTTCCTTGGTACTTGTTTGTCCTTTCTCCAGCCTCCAATATCTTCTGATGCTTTAACTATCTTCATAGTTTCAAATTGGCCTTTGATTAAAAACCAGAAACCCATGAGACCCTTCCTTGCCCACTATCTGTCTAATTTCCAAGCCTTAGTGCACACTCCTCTTCCTCTTGCTCTCTATCCTTTGAACCCACAGATTTTGCTTCTGCCTCCCTCCTTGGCAAGCTCTTTGTCCTAGGCCTCCACCACCATCCATGTATGCTCTAGTCTCCTCCATCCACCCAGTTAATTTCTAAGCAGTCTTCAGACTCCTCATCTGTTTTGATTTCATATCTGCTGGCAATGTCTTACTTTCCTTCATTGTCTTTGCTCTAATTTTTAATAATGGCAACACTTTGGTCCACAAAGCTGACTCGTGGCTCCTGTGGAGCACTGTTACACCACAGTGAAGGCCTGTGCATCGGACGAGGCTCTGTGTGGCCTTCCCAGTGCTCTCAGCATGCCTGCCACATGATAGGTGATCAATGGATGTTTCTTCATTCAATTTCTACATATAGACACTTAGAGAGATAGAAATGTTTTAAACAATAGCCACCAAAATGTTAAGAATAACTTCTAAGTTTTCAAATGCCTTTAATCTTACTTTATAGTCTATATTGCATTTTTTGAAAGTTTTACAGTGATCACATTATCATTTTTCTGAAAACAATGAGATGAGTTTCAAAATATAAATCAGTCAAGTGGCACTTAGGAAGAACAAGTACAATTCAATGAAAGGGTTAGAAAGTTGGATGAAGGGAAAGAATGTGCACTTTAAATGAAAAAGTAAAATAAAAACACAGTGGGTCTGCACCAGTAATTCCATTTTAGAGCTGGCCAAAGCAAATAAGGAATATAATATGGAAGGAAGTGACAAAATAGTGTGCAAGGGCCTAACAAGTAGTGTATGTCCCACATTAAGAATCCCAGAAGAAAAAACTTAGTGAGCTGTCCCTCAGACAAAGGCCTTCTATCTAGAACATATAAAGAAATAAAGAATCAGGCCTCCAAAATTCAAAGACCCAATCTAAAAATGGGCATCTGAAATGAATACACACTTCTCCAATGAAGAAATACAAATGACAAATAAATATACTAAAAAGTTCACAGCACTGGTAAGAGAAATCAAATGTTCAAGAGGCTGTCCAGAAAAGGAACCCTTTCCACCATCAGTGGGAGTGTAAACTGGTACAGCAGCTGTGGAAATCAGTGTGGAGGTTACTCAAAAAAACGAGGACCAGAGGTCCCATCTCACCCAGATATTTCACTGTGGATATCTTCCCAAAAGAAAGGAAAACATTACACCACACTGATATAAGTGCACTCATATTTTTAGTAATTTGTCCTGGATAAATCTTAGGAACAATCCAAATGCCCATCAACTGGGGAATGGATAAAAAAGATGTGACATTTTTATGCAATGGAGTGTTACTCAGCTATAAAGAAAAATAAATTCAAGGATTTTATAGGTAAATAGGTGAAACTAGAGACCATACTCATAGGAAAATAAATCAGACCTGCATGTGTGCACATTGTATTGTCTCCATAGTGTAAAAAATTGAAAAAGTAAAATCAATAAGATATAATAGATATTGTGAAAGGAAAAGAAACTGCTCATAAGCAAAGAACATCCCTACTGAGATGGGGAAAGGAGAAAAGAAGGAAGGGGGAAAATAGATGATAGATAGATAGATAGATAGATAGATAGATAGATAGATAGATAGATAGATAGACAGACAGACAGACAGACAGACAGACAGACAGACAGACAGACAGACAGACAGACAGATAGATAAATGGATGGATGGATGGATGGATGGATGGATGGATGGATGGATGGATGGATGGAAGGAAACGCTTATTGCACTGAGCCATCTCCCCAGCCCTTATTGTTTTATTGAAAGGAACAATTAATGCTTAGTTGATGAATTTTACATGCCTATATCTGGGAATCTAAACAACTAATTTGAACATAACAACATGCAATGTAACAATCATTGTTAATTTCCCATCCTCTTATTTTGAAATTCTGTATCATTTCTATTAATTTTTAATTATCTTTAAAATAAAATAAAATAACAATAAGATAAGAAATAAAAGAAGCCCATAGATACATCCTCACTTTGATATTCAGTCGTCTCTTCTGGAGCACATCCACCTGTACTTCCTCTTCTTTCTGTAATAACTGAGCTGGGCTATATACTTAGGAAGGCTCCCAGAGCATCATAATGTAAATTCTCCTACAGATCCTTTCACACACATGTACTCACAGTCAAACTCAAGCACATCCACATCTACGCATGCATGTGTCACCAGAATTTCCATCCATTTCCTGATAAATTCCTGGGACATGAAATATGTGCATCTTCCTACATGATGAGTTTAAATGATATTGGAGCCATAGGTGCAAGATGAGCTTGCAGTCTGCTCTAGTCCTCACCGAGAGACCTCTAGGGACATCTGTGAGCAATTCCTGAGATTGCTCTAAATGTTTCACAATTAGAAAATAAATTATAAAGACAGAGTGATTCTTTCCCCACTGAAGTGAGGCTATAGAAGAGCAAAATGCTTAAGCCATAGCCACCATTTAGAGACAAAAGATTATGAGGCTAAGCATCAAGATAAACTGGGAAGATTCAAAGGAAGAAAGACGCATTGCTGAGGTTCTGAGCCAAACCACACACTACTGTGTTCTGATTTCTTACACAATGCATCATAAGTCTTATTTTTTGAGTTTGGAAGACTGGGGCTTCTTTCTAGTCAAAGTCTAATTTGTATGATACTAGATACTCCCAACTGACCACACATGACCCTCTCTGATGTTTAAGCTTGATGTATCAACTTCATTGGTTTGGGAGCTCCCCAGAGAAACAATGGAGCATACTTATGGGGACATCTGTGTGGGATATGAGACATAACTTTGGATATCATCTGAGCCCTCATCCACTCCCTGGCACTGTTTTCATACTCTGCTTTCCAGCTGCCATGAGCTAAGTGTCTTTGCCCTCCTGCCTTGAAGTTTCTGCCTTGCAGACATGTGATTATTGATCGAATCTCCTTAAAATGTGAGAGAAATTAAACCTCTTCCTTTAAATTGTCAATATTGGATACTGCAAACATCAGAAAAAAAAGCTAAGAAAGCTGAATTTGATTCAAAGGAGTAGGATCCTTGCTGTAACTATACCTGATTACACAGTTTAGTAACATTTTGAGCTGGTTTGTGAGAAGGTTTGGAAAAGTTTAAGACACAAGGCTAGAGAAGACTCAGAATGTAGACTTGGATGGGTGGCTCCGGTCAGAGCTCAGAAGACCAGAATGCTGATAGAAGTGCAAATGTTAAAGGCCAGGCTCATAAGGGTTTAGTTGATAGCTGGACTAAATGCCATGTATGCTATACTCTGGCAGACAATTTGTCTGAATTTTGCTCATGTCCTGAAACTTTGCAGAATAATGTTAAGAAAAGTGGTATAATTAATCTGGAGGATAACATTTAAATACACCGAAACCTTCAAGCTATGGCATGAATACTGCTGCCTGATGTTAGCCAGATTTATAGTAAAATTGTGCCAAAAGGCGGGGTAGAAAGTTCAAATTTTTGCCCAAAAGGAACCACACACAAAGTAGGGGTCAAAAGAAGTCTATCTATAAAAGAGATTAGCATCATTAAATAGAAATCATATATTTTTACAGGAATAGGAAAAAAGATGATTTGAGGGTGTCTCAGAAATCAGCAAGATGCCACTCATCAGAAGCTCAAAGTAGGGCTGGCTAGATAGCTCAGTGGATGAAAGCTTAGGCAGAGCTCAGGGACCAGGATTTAATCTCCAGTGTGCTGTGCCAGCACCCACCCCTAGCCCCTGGGGAGCACACTGTGATGGCAATTGAGACTGGGCATGGTGGTGCTCACCTGTAATCCCCGCACTTGAGAGGCTGATAAGTGGAGAATCACTATGAGTCTGATCTACACAGTAGACTCTGAGGACCTTGTACTAAATACATTTTAAAAAATCAGCTCAAAGTTATAAATATGTAACTCTTTCACTACAGAAGAGAGTCCCTTGGCTCTCTGCTTGAAAAAGGCCTCCTAGCAAATTAATTCTCCAGGATTCAGTTCACTCTACTCAGCCATCCTGGCACTTACAGACTGCTGCGGCCATGGTCCAAGAAGACCTAGTGATTGATTTTATTGACAGCAAACCTTGGTGTCATCCAAGTGGTGCTGACTTTATTGTCATGAGGAATGCAGTTGTGGGGTCAAAAAGGTTTCCACCAAGACTAAAAGGATAGCCAGAGAGGCCAGAAAAGGAGCTCCTGAAAAAACAGTGCCTGAATCTACAGGGATGAGGGCAAAGATGCTGTGGGGAACACTGGAAGTCAGAGATGCCAGTAATGTGGAACATTTCCCAAAGGAAGATGCAGGTCATGAGTGGAGCCAGAGAGAGAGAGAGAGAGAGAGAGGGACAGAGAGAGACAGAGAGAGACAGAGACAGAGACAGAGACAGAGAGCATTTGAACTATCTCTGGCAAGGCCATAGTGTAGGTCTGCATGCTTTGGGCTTTTTTTTTCAGAACTGAGGATTGAACTCAGGCACTTGCACTTGCCAGGCAAGCACTCATTCTACTGAGTTATCTCCCTGGCCCTTATAATTTGTTTTACCACAATGTGCACAATTGATAACAAGGAGCTACAGAAATTAATATTTGCTCTGTTAAGTTTTCAGTCTTGCTTTGGCTCAATTCTTTTCTGTCTCCCCCTACTCCCTTTTAAAATGGGAGTGTGTACACTATACCACTGAACCTTGGGATTAATGAATTTGTTACTGTTTTGTAAATAGCAGCACATAGCTATCAGTTTGCCTTCAGTCTCAGGAGAGACTTGGACTTGAACTTTTGAAAAATGCTGGAACCATTGAGACTTTAAGGAAGGGACTATTGCATTTTTAATTGTGTGCAAGATAGTTGTACCATATTTGACCTGTGATTTGGGGGTAGCTAAATATGACTGGAGGTGATACATTTGGGTGTCAAAGGAAGGATATGATAGTGAAACGTGTTAATCTAATTGGGTTGGGAGCCACCAAAAATTGGTGTAACATACTTCTGGGTGTGTCTATGTGAATCATAAAGGTATAACCTTTGTGTTACAACACATGAAGGTGTAGTGTATCTGGTCCCTTGTCTCTTCCACTCTGATACTGTTACTCTCCTCTACTTCCTGGCTGCAATGATCCAAGTGCCTTTGTTCTGACATGCCCATCTGCCATTAAGTTTCTTCCATAAACTCAGCTGGCCATGGACTATATTGCCTTAACACATGAGGCAAATTAAACCTCCATTCTTTCAAGTTGTAGATGTCAGGTATTGTGTCCATCACTTGTAGAGCTGACTAATACATGCTTAGCAGCACAGCCAGGTATAGCTGTATGCCTTCTCCATTCCCAGACTGTACGCCCTTGTATCTCACATGCGTAACTACTTCAGTATTTAGCAGAGTGCTTGTAATATGACAGAAGTTCAACTAGTGACAAATG
>PVKA01006086.1:0-85906 GCA_004027165.1 Ctenomys sociabilis | reverse complement strand
AAATGTCCCTCCGGTGTGGCAGGCTAGGAGTTCTCACTCCAGGCTGACCTGCACTGGGTCTGGGGCTGTGGGGTGGGACCAGTAATCACCTGGAAGTGTTTCTCTGGCACAGTGTGCCTGGGGCTGTCACCCGGCCACAGGAGGTGACGGGCAGCTTAATCCCTGGGAAATGTATCTCAGGCACAACGGGCCTGGAGTTGTACACTCACTGCCCTTTGATGCCCAGAGAATCGGGGAGATTCCCACTCAATCAGTGGGCTTTAGGTCAGGGGATCCGGGGATGTGTTGGGGACAGGGATCCGTGAAGCGCGTGTGGGAAGAAGCCAAAGGCTCTCCCTCAGACTCACCACACTCTCACTGCTCTGGGAAGCCTGGTGAGTCCTGTAAATTCGCTCTCGCTGGGAGAGCTTGGCGTGGGATCCAGGAGGCCGCTGGAGTCAGCCACTGTCTCTGGCTGTTCTCAGGAGCTGGGCGGGGGCGGGCGGGATGGAGCAGGAAGGCGGAGTCAGCCGCGCTGTCTCTGGCAGGTCTCAGGAGCTGGGCGGGGGCGGGTGGGATGGAGCAAGATGGTGGAGTCCTATATTATCTTTTTTGGTCATTCTGCTTTCAAATTAATCAGGAGGGTTTTCTTAATATCTTGTGAAGAAGTTAAAAGATGATGTATGAGTGAAGATGTACTTTACTACTAGAGGAGTGCTTGTCTAGCACACATGAGACCCAAGATCTGATTCTCAGAACCACAGAAAAGAAAAATGAAGGCAATGTAGTGCTGAGAAGCGTTATCACTTACCTCACCTGAGTTTCTGACTCTTTCTAATTGTACTGAGCTTTTCTTAATGTGGGCTGATGTGGCAGCACATGTAGAGTACGGCACTGCATTTTCTGTTATGATTGCATTGCCAAAGAATTTTCACGTGCTTTGTACCATATCCTCATATTTCTGTTTACTAAGTCTTGAAAGGAACCTTCTGAAGTAGAATCAAACAAGTGTTATTCTGCAAACTGGATATAAAGCTTGTATTAATTAGAAAAATCTTAGATATTCCTGAATTACAGTAGAAAATAGTCAAGGCAACACAACAATTTTTAAAAAGCAACAAGAACTTTTCAATCGCAGAACTTGGGAGTCAAAGATAGTAAGATCAGCGGGTTGAGTTGGAGGCCAGGCTGGTTGCACAGTGAGTTCAAGGCAAGCCTGGATTACATTGTATAGCAAGACTGTGTTGCAAACAACAACAGCAAAAACAAACAACAACAAAGTAACACAAATTTGTCTTCGAATACTCAAAGTGAGGGCCAGTGAGACAGCTCAATGGATTAAAGCACCTGCTTCAGCATAGCACAGTGCTCAGGGTTGATCCCAGGCTTTCCTTGTGGGCCTGCCCCTTGGGCACACTGAGACTGTGATAGAAACTCGGTGTGGTAGTGCACACCTGTAATCCAGCATTTGGGAGGCTGAAAACAGGAGATCACTATGAGGCCGACCTATGTAGTGCGACCCTTTATACCCTGTCTTAAATTCATAAAAAAACTACTCAAAGTGAAAGATATAGGCATAAAATTTTAGTATATAATGACATATGTAAATATTGCTTTTATAATTTTTAGAAACCCTTTGTTCATTTTGTTCTTTTAGTGAAAAGCCACATAGAATGGCTTAATTTAGTGAAAGTAGTTTTTTCTTCTGTTGCTTCTGTTTTAAAATCATATTAATTTGAAAACATTTTACATTTCAAAACAAAACTATACTTCAAAATAAAGACAGGGATAATAATCATTTGGTGACCAAAAACGATGTATAAGATTCATCAGAACAGTTATTTCAGAGTGCAAAAAATAATAGAAGTTTTCTAATATATATTCAGTTCACTCATTTTGATCTGAAAAGGGATAAGCTACAGAAGGCTTACTTTGATTCATTTCTCAGATGGTCAAATCATAATCATATTGCCAAGTCAACATTAAAAAGAGCTGTCTGGTATCATTCTTGATGCAATATATTTAATGTTGAGCTGGTTTCCAAGTACACTGGCTCCCTAGGATGAACAAAGAGGGGCTTCTCTATAAATCTTGTAAAATTGGTGATTTTTACTTAGACCCAATTGAGACTTTATTAAAACTGCACAATCATTAGGTTAGTGCTAATAATAAGCCAATTTTGTAAGTGTAGCAACTTGTTTTCTTATATGCTACCATAAGAGGGGAGAGAACTCATTTTGTATCTGTCCAAAAGTAGACTCAAACAAGGTATCCTTAAGTTATAACTTTTATTTTCTTCTTTTATAAATCATACCTTATTATTCATGAAGCATTCAAGAATTTTTCCCCACATGCTGTTATTGTCAGACAGACTTCTTACATGTTGAGTAAATAGTGGGGCATTAGTAACTCAGTATCTAATAGATCTACAAGTATTACCTGAGAGAAAGAACCACAGTATTTGTTGAGCATGTTGTTATTGTGCTTTTTACTTTTATTTATTTAATTGACAAACAGCAATGAGACAGTTTCAAAACTGATTAATACGACAGTTTCAATAATTATTATATTGCATATCGTTATCTTCTTAGAGGTCATTCATAGTACAAGATGAAAACATGATATCCTTAAAATATATTTTATTTTCAGTTGGGATTGACAGTATATATGTGTGGTGCCATGTGGTGCTTTATTCTGTTACCTGAAACCTTAGCAATAGCTGAATGGGCTCTGACCAAATTTTTGATTACTCGTGAAGGGCTTTCATTGTGGAATACACGAGACTAGTGTTAACTGGAGTAAGATAAAAAGAACGCTTTCTATGTGCGGTACTGTGGTTGGAATACCATGACTTTTCTCACAAAATTTTGAGCTAATTACTCTACATTTACTTTCTGTGTGTACTATTATTAATGTTAAATATACTATGGACAACAAATAGATAGCTAAATATGTATTTTATGAGAAAAGTTAAGTTGCCCATTATCAAAGAAAGAAATTGAATATGGAGGACAAATATTGAAATACTCACAAAATAAACACTGTAATTGTACATTCAGTGTAAACTCAAAATAGATACAGAATAGATATGTTTGTGTCTATATGCTTAGGATTAATTTACATATTTAGGTCTCCTAGCTGTATTTACTGAGAAAGTCAAAAGTCAATGCAGACTAAAAAATAATGAGAACACCTACTTCCAAATATTTGTTTCTAAAATTGTTCATCAGTGCAACAGTGTGCTAATAGTGAATTCAAGACCAGCATGAACTACATCATGAGTCTCATAAACAAAACAAAGAAATAACAACAATAAATACTTATTTCACAAGCCAATGGTGATGCAAATGAATGACTCTATGAAACAAAAATCTATGAAACAAATCTATGAAATAAAAATCTAAGAAACAAAAATGACTGCTGCATTTTATGGTAGAATCTAAAAGAATAAATACAGAAAATAGAAAATTAACTATAAATGATGCAGAAATAACTATTTGTAACTATTTCTGAAAAAATCACTGATACATGCAAGTATCAGAATCTGAGAAGAATTTTCATAAGAAAATATTTCTGGTAATAACTACAGAGAGAAATATAGCAAGTTTGTAGTGAAGAAACTGAGCAGACATCACCTTAATCGAGTTATGAAGGTCAACATCATTGGTAATGAGATATGTTCATTATAAGTGTATTACTTAGGGTTCCTTAGAGGAATAGAATTGATGAAAATTTTATGTAAAATTATGCAAGGGGATTTTTAGGCAGGCTTGTAAGATCAGAGACAACAGAGTCCACAGTGGCCATCTGAATGCCAAAGAAAACAATAGCTGTCCAAGAAGATGGAAGCCACAGCAAAGAGGAATTAAGGATAGAGCCGCAGCCCAAACTCAAAGGGCTGGAAGTGCAGTAGAATGTCCTTGGAATCAGTCGGGATGCAGAAGAGATTGGAAAATGCAGTCCAAATGTAAGGACAAAACTACAATGTTTTGTAAATGGACACACTTCCCACTCCTCCCTGTTTTATTCCACACAGCCTGCAAGCCTATTGCTTGATATCACCCACACTGGGTGGGTCTCTTCTCCAGTGTTTGCTGACCTACGGACAGTTGTCCAGAGATACACTCAGAGCAGTACTTTGGCTAATGTGTTAGTCATTTTTGGCCCATCCAACTAGACAAGTCTTTATTAATGTTCATAATGACCATATTAAATGATTCCCTACAAAAACACATTATGTTTTATGTGATAATATGACCAAATTTCTCTAACATCAGGTCAATCACAGCAGAATATCAAAAAAATGTAACTTGTAGGAAGTTCGTAAATGCAGACATTCTCCTTTAGAAAGTTCATTTTAATAGGATGCTTTGACTCATCAGCATTTTGGAGAGATACAGTAGTGCCTTAAAAAGAACTTGATTTCCTAGGTAGAAGTCTTCATCAATTTAAATAATGTGTGATTTAATTGGTAAGGTTTGTCTTGCTTGATTCATTTTCTTTTAAATGAATCAGTCTATTAACAAGCTGAGATACCAGTTTGAATGCATTATCTTAGTTCTCAACAATGCAGTGCTGAATGAACACATTATAAAGATGATAAACTAAAATTCGTCTTGTTACTGATGAACTTTGAGACCATAATGTTAAGTCAAATAAATCAGACATGGAAGCTCAAATATCACATTGTTTTTCTTTTATGAAAATCTCCTAATAGAAATGAATTAAAGAGCAAAATAAAAGGCAGTTAAAAGGAATTTGAGAATTACTTTCTGCCAGGAAAACTCACTAACAAAGCTAAAGGATGTTTAATACATAATTAAAAGTAATCACACCATACATGTACATTTAAAAGTACATTGAAGTATGATCTTGTACATGTTAAAGTATTGTTAGCATACATGTTAAAAAAGAATTTTCAGCATCAATTAGGCATCAACCATCTCCAAGCACTGATTTTTCAATATTTTTAAGATTAAATTAAAAGTGCACATTTAGTGTCATAACAACTACTTTGAATGACTTTCCCTAAAGTAACTTGGGGGCAATATATAAATATGTCAACATTGTTCTTCTTAAAAGTAATGTAATACACATTAAGCATCTTTTCCACTAAGTTCTTCAAAGGCCAACTACTAAAATTATTTCAAAAATGATAAAACTTCAATAATAGCATATTTTAACTTGAAATTTAGTAGAATATTCATAAGCATATTCTCAGGACCTTAGCAGTAGTTTGTGGATACAACCCAGTGACCATTCTAACGAGAAGCCACTAAATGTACCAGTAATTCTACAATAGCACGCATTGCTTCATTTTTGTCTTTAACATATCCATGTATGATATATCAAAATCGTAGGAGAGCCAATAAAATGGCTGTTAAAGTCAACTTAATATTTATGTTAAAATCTTAAAAAAAAATCACTTAATTTTGTAGAAAAACCAAAAACTGTTTACAGAAACAGTTAACAGACTGGTTAAAATTTGTATTAATTTTCATATTTATTTGATGTTTCTGCTCCACTATAGAGACAGAAATTTTAGTGCCTGGGTTTCAGAAACCTCAAAGAAACAAGAAAAACTAGGAGTTATGAGAATACTAAGGGCATCGCAGTGATTTTCTGTTGAAGGATAATACTGAGGTTGTACGAAGCACTTTTAAATTTAGAAATATTTCTATTGATGAATTTTAATTTTATGAGTTTTATTATATTAAATGTTGAACCCTTATTGAGAAAATAGTTTTTTAAAATCATTGAATTTTTAGCACTCATTGTTTATTGAAAAGCATCAAATCTTTCAGCACTATTTTCTAGTTTTCAAAGTCTAAAAATTATGACAGAAATACAATTTTATATGAACTACAGCAAAAATTCCCATAGAACTCTAGACTGAGCAAGATGCTTGCTTCAGCTGTCATACCCAAGGTGCTCTTCACCACACATGAGAACTGCACATCCCATGCACACGCAGTGCTTGCACTGGCAGTGCACGAGCTTGGGTTTCCCGCATGTTTTGTAGGATAACTTGACACCTTCAGGCTCTTGCTATTTTGTTTGTAGCTGCTTGCTATATTGTACAATGTGCACATAGTGGGAAAATAAGACACCAATAAAATTCAGCTTTGTCCAGGTTTCTCTGCCAAGTTTTCTATCACCAAACACGGTTGGCATCAGCACTACTGGTTTGCTTTTATTTGCCGTGTATGAGGCCAAATAACCTTCATAAAGCAAAAGATCATACTACACAGTTCTCTGTTTGGAAACTGCAAAATTTCATTTTAAACATCTACACTTTTCTTGCATGTCATTCTTATGATGATCAACTTCGCTCTGTTAGAAAATGTAACAGCAGTCAGAAGTGGCTAAACCATTAATCAAATACCATTTTCTGTTCAGAGCCACAAGTCTGTGCATGATATCATTTAGTTCATTATTATCTAAATAACTATCAGGTGCCTGAGTTCCATGATAAATTTCTAAACTGAACGTATATATCTTTGCATCTGGGAGACATATATAGAATTTTTTTAGATTTTAAATAATACAAAATAGACATACAAAGAAAAAAACAACATTAAACACGATACAAGATTTCACAAAACAAAGTAATGAGAATTCAACAAAGGTTGTTGTATTATAGGATGCTATCTTCAAATTAATTGTTCACGTTATATGGACATGTAAGATTCATTTACAAAATAATAAAGAAGTTATAAGAAATTCAAAAGAAAAAAGTGTTCAAAAATTATCATTAATTGCTCCTTTCAAAATGCCAACAGAAATCAACAATACAATTATCCAAACTGTTCTACATAGGCCATAGATTTTTATACTATTATTTTGAAGGTGTTTTTTTCTTTTAACATACTCCCTGCAGGTACAGCAACCAGGATTTTCAGGTGTGTTTTACTAAATTGCGCTACTTTTCCAAAAAAAAAAAAAAAAAGAAAACTTCTTTTTGCAAAATAAATTTTAAGTGCAAGAAAGTTAGCTATGACAGTTTTGTAGATAAAAGTCCACTATTGCTGCTGTGGAACTCCTTCACACAACTTATGTCCAGTCTGCCCAGTAAGTGAATTCACATACAGGCTCGTATTTTCCCCAGCCATAGCTTCTGTGAACCACATCCATGTTCCAGGGCTGCAAATTAGATGCCTTCAGAATCAAAGAATCAATGGCTGTATTCTACCCTCCTTGATACGCAAACACACATATGCAATACATAGAACATCATGGGGGCAAAACTCACAATTTGACACCTTTGCACAGGTGTACACACCTTGTCATTCATCATAGCCAGTGTGTGAAGACAAAGACTGCTTTCTGGGTGCCTGAGGTAGAGCTAAGGCACTGCACAGCCAGCTACCATTATGCTGAAGTACAAGATTTCATTAGAAAAGTATGGAATGGATTATGGTAATCCACAATAATGCCCTAAGGGATGAATGTGATGGCCATACAATATTATGGATTATCACTGTTCTTTTGAATAGCTTTTTAAAAACAATCCTGAAGTGGTGATCATTCTTGAGGAAAAACATTTTTGTCTTTATGTAATAAACAAATTACAGTCTTTATTATCTTTTCCAGTTATGCAGAAAATGTATGTTCACGAGAACAGCTACATCAAACTACACGATACTGTTAATTGTCAGCTGTGATAGGAAGCCAGATATCCCTCAACAAGAACTTATTTTTTACCCTGCTCATTAAAGTAGCTAAAATTAAGCACTTTGGAGAATAATAATTAATCTTCTCATTCTCCTGGAAAGAACTATTTAGGTTGCTGAAAGCAGGATTATTTATATGGCTTTACAGAAGCGCCTTCACAAGCACACTGAAAACTATCTGAAAGTCTCTTTCCTACTTAGCATCTAGATATTTTACTGAAAATCTTGCATTTCCGCCAAGAGAAACATTTAGCACGCTCTAAAAATGGACGGTAAATTATCAGGCATTTCTTAATAGTGGACTAGAATAAATCAATGTGTGAAGCCTTTTCTTTGAAGTTCCTCTTGAGAGTTTTCTTTTTGGCGTTGCAGCATGAGCTTCTGCATCAGCAAGACTGTTTTCCAAGCACGTTGACACTTACCATTTCCTTTCCTGCCGGGAACTTGGCATCCAACAATATAATTACATTAGGAAAATACCTAGCACTCATGGGGAAATTTCACATTTAAAGTAACTGAATGACAAATGATTTTTAGACTAAATCACAACCAATTCCTTTTTGGGGATATTTGTTATCAATCTGCTTTTCAAATTAGTAAGTCATGGAAGAAAAGAGTCAAAAGAGAAAAGCACAATAAATCAATCACCATAGGATGATAAGATGCTACACACCTTGAAGTCTTAATGTAAAGGGTTGCAATAATCACAAATTTTCCATTTACTTGGTATTTTGTAATACTTCACTGATGTAGGAATGTGTTAAAGCTTTGCAATTTACTACTTATACTATTAGAGATTTTTATTTCCAGTGTACTTTATAATATGTAATCTTAAAACCTGAATCAGCTGATGAAGGTACCATGTCATACTAAAAATAATGGTGAATGACTTAATTATTCATTCAAATGAGGAAATATGAAATGATTTGGAACATGGCAAGGTTAACTTGCATGAAGCTGTCCCAGGAATCACACTAAGTTAATTGTTGGCTGGCCAAAACGTACTTGGAACATATTTTATTTGTTGAATACTTGGTATTTATTAACATGATTATTCCAGAGCTCTTTGTAAAATAGGCCATGTATATTATTTGGTGCATTGGATCAATCAGACAGTGTAACAGGATATGGGATCAAAACAGAAAAAAAATATGCAACGTGCAGAGGCAAAAACAACTTCTAAAAATCTACACACAAACATAGAATGCATGAACACTGTCATAAGCAGTAGCATGCAGTGGAGCTTTTGCATGCACAATAACAAACAAACAAAGGAAACCTGGAAATCATGGGAAATTGTACTGGGAAGCTTGGGTGGCACCAGGCAGCTCAGCCCGTGGAACACAACACACAGTCTGAGTGGCTGAAATAATGAAAGTTTATTTTCTCACTGTTCCAAAGGCTTGAAGTCCAAGGTCAATGACCTGGGAGATTTGGTTTGTCCTCAGGGACTTCTACATGGCTGGAAGATGTTTGCTTTTTTCTAAGTCCTCTCCTGGCCTTTCTCTTGCACACCCCAAACTTCCTTTTCTTAGATGAAACCATATAGGGTTGGGTTATAGTCTTCCCTATTTTTATGCTAATCATCTCTTTAAAATTCTACTAATATAGCTGAATTTTGGAATACTGGGGTTTGGATTTCAGCCTATGAATTATTGTCATTTTACTTTCCTTTTCAATATAATATTCTATATGGCTAAATATTGCTAATTTTCTTAGAAAATGAAGAAGAATTTGACTTGCCTTTTTAAAGGGAGCCTGGTTTCAATGGATATCATAGCTTTTATGAACTTCCACAACATAAGCTATTTCAATAATTTCTATGTTTATCACTAACATATTTTTAAAAGATTTATTTTGCCAGCCCCTGAGGGCAGGGCTGGCACAGCATGTGGTGTTGGGGATCAAACCATGGTCCCCTGCACCTGCCTAAGCTTGCTTAAGCAGACACGTTAGACCATGGAGCTGTCTCGCTGGCCCTGCCACTAACACATTTTGGATCTACATAACTAAGTTCAATATTTGTCCAAATAATTATTTTATTTCTCATATATCAAGTTTAATTATTTTTAATATATTAATAATTCATTACCTGTTAAACTTGGAGAATTCACAGAAAAGCACATGCACCTGATGGGAATTTTTTTCAATTTGTCTTCTTTATCATTTTTAGATGTCCTTATTCTTTCTGCAACCCAATATGCAAAAGAGCATTTAGGGACAACATTAAATAATTCAAAAGCTTCATTTTGGGTCATAGAAGTAGAATCTATTCGAAATGAGGAAACATCTCCTCCATCCTTGCCCTTCTGCACAGCTTCTTGGGTACATGCTACTCAGCCATAGGACACAAATAGGACAGTCCAGGAAAGGGATGGCTTATGGCCATGTGAAAAAGGCAGCCAGGCACACAGAGATAAGGCTAAACTGGAAGAGAAAGATCCAGATTAGGGAAATCTACCTGATATGGGCAAGCTCAGTTAATGAGAAGACAAAAGATCACTGTCTACTACCTGATATAAAGGGGGAAAATAAAGCACCAGCAGCAAAGACAACAATGCAGTTGGAGAGGATGCAATCAGCATGTACTAGAAAGTCTCAGATGAGCTGCCAATGAAGATCAGGTGGGGTGGAAAACCTGCAGAACTGTTGAATTCAACAGTTCAGACCAACCCAGCTGTATCTGCAGAAGAAAACATATACTGAAATAATGTTGACATGAAACATTTGAGAAAATGCCACCTAGACTGGAAATGATCTTGGCTTAGGAAGACCAGTGTGGGGAGGCAGGAATGGAAAGTTAGAGTAGAGGTTATAAATTCTGTTTTCTTTCTCACAACACAAAGCAGGCAAAATTGCTTCCTCTTCGTTCTCTATATAAATTGGCAACAATAGCACTACTCATGACCACTAGTGGTCAAGAAGTGGTGGTAATGGTTTCTGAGCTGCAAGAATTCCTGCTGGGTTGAGAACCTTGAGATGAGAGCTGCAGTTATCCATGTCTCATTGTCAGAACCCCCAGGGCTATTGGATTGTCTCTTTCTTAAGCACCGCTTTCTTAAAATGTTACATATAAATCCCTAATCATAGTAGCTGCATGGTGCAATAATAGCAGATGGGCTTGTTTGAAATTTTAAGGCCTGACTTTTCTGCTGTGGGGCTGATTTCTCTTGAATTTTTCAACATCAAAAACGAAAAAAAAAAAAAAAAACAGAGTAGTTTGGCTGTCTCCAGCACCTATCACTAGATAATTTAGCCTTGAAATCCTGTTAGATGAAAGCTCAGTGCAATTAATTATGCACTCAAGTGCATCTACTACCAAAGAGAGAGTAACACATCAAGCAAAAAGAGATTCATATTGACTTCAACATTAAAACTTAAGATTCAGTGATTTGTTGCCCACAGATGACATATAAATAGGTGGAAAGGCAAAGGCATGGAACAGGGAGGAATAAAGCTAAGATATAAATTTAATATCTGAAAGAGCTGGAGAAAATGTGTAGTGTATGAGACAAAAGAGAGAGTTTTGTATAGGTAGAACAGTTTTGGAAAAGTCATGCTAACTACAACAAAACCCACATCTTAAACATTTTTGACCTCTAAATTTATAGATATAGCTGATATTATAATTCACTGACTAACTGCATAAAAATAAAAGAAAATGTATTCCAATCTACAATGAATAAAATGCCAAATGGACTGAAGATCTAAAGAGTAAAATAAAACTATTAAATTTATACATACCCCCAAAACAAATTATAAGACTTTACATTTAAATGCCATCAAAAATTCATAATTTTTACCCCATGAATTAAACCGGAGCCAAACTCAGTAGATTATAATGCTGTGCAAAATGTATGTAGAGTCATTATGTGAGAAGCAATGGACTTCTGTTGTATATGTGTAACATCAAATTACAAGGACAGAAGCCTAAAAGCAAAACAAGATGAATCAAAGAGATGCAAAGAAGACAAAGCCCCAACTTGTATTTTGGCTAATGATCTCAATCTATAGATAGCTGGTTTCAAGGCAGGAATAGCAAGGCAGAAGGGCACAATGAGCAAATCTGCTCGAAGCTTGATTGGTAGGAAGCAGAGAGTGAAGCAAGAACACAAGACAATACTATGCTTTTCCAAGCCAATCTCCAAGATACCATCCTCCATCCACCAGGCCTCACCTTCTCAACTCACTTCAGCTGTTAACTCCTCCTCAATGAGTATAGCAACCCTGTGAACTCATTTTTGTCCAAAAGCCACATATCTAAATATATGAGAATGTGAGGTACATTGAGCATGAAAGCATAATGCCCAATGACTCAGAGGTTCCACACCTGTGCATAAAACTCACAGAAACTGTACAACTGAAAAAGAACCACATCCCAGATTTCATTACAGAAATTTTTTTGTGATGTATGGAGTTTGGACAATTCATGTGTTTAACCAGAGTGATATATATATATATATATATATATATATATATATATATATATATATATATATATAGAGAGAGAGAGAGAGAGAGAGAGAGAGAGAGAGTTGTGGTAGTGGTAGTAAGGGATTCCAAGGAAATAGATTTAATACAGGACACACTATTCACAGTATTATTTTATAATGTTCATGCAAGGAGTCAAATGTAAAAGATTGTAGTAGATCTGCCCTCACGCCAGACACCCAAAGAATCCAGCTGAGGGCCTGAATCCCACAGTGATGGTCTGTATGAGTCCAGCTGAAGACCTGGAGCCAATAGCAAGGTCTTGCACAAGTACAACTGGAGGCCTACAGCCCACAACAATTTTTCATGAAAGTCTATATCACAGATCTGAATTGGGAAGGCCCAAAGCTCAGCAGTGGGAGCTATAAAGTCTGTGCTAGTAGGATAAAGAATCTGTGTCAGCAAGCTGTGGGATCTGCACTGGACCCAGGGAGCAGTACTCAAAGTAAGGAATATTTTTCCCTAGAAGAGAACCACAGCCATCCTTAGTGACAGTGACAAACCAAGATTCTCTGAAGATGAGAACAGCTGAGTTCATTCACATCAGGAAAGGCAATATGACAAGCTTCTCCAGGAGGAGAAACAGCACCCTATTTTTCCCTTCTGTTCTCTTCTTATGCTATTGAAAACAATCCTCAGGTGGGCCTTCTGCACCATAGTGATTCCGTTCAACTGGGTGTTGCAGTTTGCCCATTGGTCAATTCACCACAGCAATATAAAAAGTGTTAAAGATACACCACTGCACAGAAAAGTCAATCAGATGCATAGATACATACCATTCACATAAATTGAAAATTTATAAAGGAAAACAATATTTTAAGAATGTGTCATCAAGGGTGAGCCAGATAGCTTAAGGGACTAAAGTACCTGTTTAGGCAGGCTCGGGGACTGTGGTTCAGTCCCTGGCACTCCATGCTGGCCCCATCCCAGAGAAAGATGAGACAGGCACTGAGACTGGGTGTGATGATGTGCACCTATAACCTGGTGCTTGGGAGTCTGAAAACAGGAGTATCACTGCAAGCCTAATCCAGTGAGACCCTGTAGACCCTGTACTAAAATATGCACAAAATGCCAATGGTTGATGATGAAAACCTCCTGGATGAAGGATAGCAGTGATTTAGAAGGAAGGGAGTTCTAGGTAGGGGTGGAGGATGGGAATGAAGCCCATTAAATTAAGGAAAGAAATAAGAAGTCAAGACAAACAGGCATTTGATTAACCTGAATGGTTGACTTAAACATCTTCTGAAACCAAAACTAAGGTAAGGAAACAAAAGGAAATTTAAAGCATAATTATAAAACAGATATTGTAAAAATTAATAAAATATGCAGAAAGATATGGCCTACAATGAGTTGCATTATCTACTCCAGGAGAAACGTATGTACACTAATGTCATCAATATATATGTATTGACACATAATTAATTTCATAGCACTTCAAATAAAGTTTGTCATTATGCAAATTTTTACTATTTTACTTTGTAAAACAGACTTTAAGTATTTCTAATGAAAGTTCACATTATAGCAATACTTTTATAAAGAAAATTTAAAGACATATTTCCTGAAATGTCTAAAAGTGGGAATAGTAGTATTCTTGACATTTTCAGCTAATCTCAATGGAGAAAGTTGATTTCAAAAGGTTTCTTATGAACAGATCAATTACATGAAGCTTGTGACTGTTTTATTTTTGTTTTGTTTTTTACAGTGTTTAAAACCAATTTATCAGCAAATATAACATTGTAATTAATTCCAAGAACATTCTAATTTTAAGAGTCAAATCTGTATCTTGTATTACAATTTCAAAATCTGATGTACCAATTTATATTAATGAAGATTCTTGAAACTAAAATATGTCCTCATGCTTTTTAAATCTGAGGCATTGACATTTTGGTGTCTGTCTTCATCTGAGTCTCAAATGGTTTCCAAAAGACAAATTATTCAACTTTCAGTGTCACCAGAAATTATTTTCTTGCTTCTTATTTTGGATAATCTGATCTCTTAGCAATTCTGTAGAAAAAAAAAAAAAAGAAGGTGAATTATTGTTAGGAAACTTTGAATACTTTTGCAAGGAGTATTTACTTCTAGGAAAATCAAAGTGATGAAGCAATAGTCAAACTATTCATTTATCCAACCTTGCTATGTTTCTTTGATTCTGAAAAAGAACAGGAACCTTTAATTTACAAGGTGAATACCAGCTGCAGTCAGAGAGCCCCAAAGCTGCTGCTGCCTTCGTCTTCATTTCTTCTTCTTGGTGGAACCAGAGATTGAATTCAGGCCATTGCGCTTGGCAGGAAAGCGCTTATTTCACTGAGCCATCACCCTGACCCCCTGGAGCTTTTTTTTTGTTGCCTTTCTTATCTGTGTGTTCATGACCTTAAGTGGCCTGAGTAAGGTGGTCCAGTCCCACAACACAGACTGTGACTCAGCAGGGTGTGTGTCTGGGCAGAACATCTGGGCTTCCTACTTTCTCTTCTCTACTACCTGCTCCTCTTTCTATCATTAATTATTCCAAGATGATTATTAGATTTTATGCATCTATATATCAACATTTGTCAACGCTTTGACTTCTGTTTTCTTCTGTGATTCAAGTGGTATATAATATTAGGCTAGTTAAAGTTTTGTGTACTTTTCTCTACTTATATATCAAACTTTCAAGTCATTTTAAAATGGTTTGTCAGATAATTAATGAACTTTAGGGGAACAAAAGTAATTAATTTCTAATATACAGACCAGAGAAGGCTTCACTGAATCATCTATCTTAGCAACCAAAAATGCTTAGGTAGTACTCTTCTTTCCAACTGAGCTTAGCAGATACTTTTAAAAAAATCTTAGAGCATCACTCATGCAAAGGAGATAGACTCAGAAAATTAATTTCCCTTTCACCTCCTTGAATTCTGAGTGTATATTTCCATCAAAATTAATTCCATAGATGTAAAAAAAATCTTAATACCAACTGCTAGTCAATGGATTCCCAATGATTTTTCCACCAATGAAACAGATGGAATCTAAAGTTTACACAGGGAGGGAGGAGAATCACTGCTGTAAATATGTGGGCGAATATAATATTTACAATATTCTGGAGAAACAAAGGTCAGATATAGAATAGTTTTCCACAAAAAAAAATCAGGATGCTTTTCTAAGGAAGTGATACTTGGGATGAGGTGGAATTTATGAGCAAAAGGGCCATATGCACCCCCATCTCTACTTTCCAGGCGGGGCTTCACATAAGACGCGGAGAAGGCTTCTTACACTTCACATGGTTATTTTTCATAGAAAACTCCTCTGAAAGATGTGAAACTAGGATAGGGTGAAATTAAAAGGATAATAAGAGAAGTCAATTTATCAGTTATTTTATGTCCATGTACAAATTTCTCAAAGTAAAACCTAGTGTTCTGTATAACCAATGAAAAGTATGGGAAAGAGATCCCATGGATTGCCCTGCTATTCTCCCTAATGTGTCTTGCTTAAAAACACTGCTGCACCTTCTTTGATGTTACCAGGAAAGCTTCTTACAGTCCACACATGACTCACATCAAAGCTTTTGTATGTGTTCCTGCCAGTGTTTGGGAACCCTCTTTTACATTCTCTTCTGTGTTTCACTCCTTTGGAAATAGTCATATCCTAAAAAAAAAAAAAAAAAAAAAAAAAAAAAAACTGTGAACCTTCAAGAAAGAAAGCATTCCTGAGCTACATGTGAACTCCTAGAGCATGAAAAGTAGCATCTTCCCAATTTATAAACATATATATCTGATTTACTATACCAACACCATGTGAGTATGAGACAATGTCTCTTCCCATAAATGCTTCTTTATACTGTAGATTTTTGGGTGACAAGGCTGACATAAAACTTCATGTTCATAAAAGATGTTATTGTATAAAATGATATTTTCTCCCTGGTAGTATTTGTTTTTGTTTTTGTTTTTTTTTTCAGAGACATTATCTCAGAGTCATCTTATTTAATTCCTATACTTATCTTACTAAAGCATAATGCTCTTCCATACTATTTTATCTGGAAGCTAAGTACAGGCAAAGATTAAGCTGATCACACTTATCTGTTGAGCTTTTTACTTTTATACACCTTGTAGAAGACTACTGTACAGTCTCATAGTTAAAAATACAGAATAACAATTAACAAGTTAGCAACAATTAACAAGTTCAAAGATTATAACATTTTAAAGCCATATTTTTATCAACAACGAATTAGTGATATTCTCTGACATATAGAAGCAAGAGTTATATTATCTTAAAATTGAGAAATTACAAAAGGCAAATCCAATTTTGACATCTGAATGATATTTTTACTAATAGTGTTTGCACAGGATATCATGTCTTCATGTTGCACTGTGCATAACTATACAGACAACAAAATGCAATGTATTAATTATTGCAACTGCCCTACTAACCTGTTTTGAAACTGTCTTATTGCTATTTGTTTCTCAACAAAATTAATTTTAAAAAAGATATCTGAACATGAATTGTGCCATTTCTATCATTTGGTGCCAAAACTGAATGATCACTTCTGAGAAGCAAAAGACTTTCTCAGATTCTTCTCATTAGTTTTCGATATACTAGTTCTCTCTTCTGTATACACTGGAAAATTACATTTTTTTGCTCTCTCACATTAAATAAAATTTTGTAGAGTTATACAGAAAATAAAGACCTAGCATGCAGCATAGCTGGAACAAATGGCCTATTTCCAAACATCCTCTCACAGTGCTGAGTAGTCCTTTGAATTGTCATTGTTAAGAGATCTCCTTTACTGAATGACTAAAAAGGACAATGGACAAGGAGAGATG
The DNA here is from genome assembly GCA_004027165.1 of Ctenomys sociabilis. Lineage (NCBI taxonomy): Eukaryota > Metazoa > Chordata > Mammalia > Rodentia > Ctenomyidae > Ctenomys > Ctenomys sociabilis. The sequence goes on along the minus strand of PVKA01006086.1, from coordinate 68,970 downwards.
CACAGATTTTAGGAATTCTGTAGTGTGAAACTCCAGAGCTACTGTGAGATGAAAAATAAGTACTCCTGTGTGTGTGTTGTGTGTGTGCATTGTGTGTGTGTGTGTGTATAGATACAGTTTTTCTTTTTCTTTTCTTTTTTTTTTTTTGCAGAACTGGGGATCAAACTCAGGTCCTTGCGCTTGCCAGGGAAGCACTTATTCCACTGAGCCATCTCCCCAGCCCCTAGATACAGTTTTTCATGAAATGGGTTTCTACTAGTTGACTTCTACATAAAAATGGCCATTGTCAAATTGTTAAATGCTAAAGTAACTTAAATAATAATTATCAAAGGATAATTAAATTTGTGAATGATACAAATAATAGAAATACAAAATTCATTTTAATTGCACTCATTTGATTTCTAGACTGACAATGGCTTCTTTTTTAGCTCAATGAATTTTTTTCTCTCCTCATTCTCATTCCATGTAAAGAAACTATTCTTGCTCATAATTCCTGTTTTTGTCTTTTTCTTGGAGATTTAATCAAATACTAGCTATTTTCATTTTCATTTTGAAGTAGATTTGTCCTGTAATCTGCACCTTAATATAATTTAAATTTCCCATTTTGCAAGCTATTAAATTAATTATACCATTTCTATATCATTGAATTTCATGATGGCAATCTTGTAGGGTGTTATAAGACTTTCTTAGAATATCCTAATTTTTAAAGCTTGAATACAGATTCATTTTTTAAGGAAAATATGCGGGACACTGTATAAAATGTCAATATTACTAACCAACTGATAGGACCATCGTATTTTTTATACTTTTTATATTTTCAAATTTTCTACAATAAACTTTCCTTTTATACATAAAAATAAAAAGTTCATATTTCCTATGTAAATGCTTATTAATCTAGATTAAGTGAAGGCTTTTACAGTCATATCCTAGGCATGAAGTCTTCAAGTGTACACCAGAAATGATTTCTTGCATCAGACGCTGAGAGATCCACTCTAATCAGAACCTATGAACATACTCCTTTGGGTCAAGAGCAATCTCACGTGATCTCAAGAAATGTCACAACCAATGTATCATCTCATTTCTATCTCTAGAAAAATCTTATTTCTTTATTTAAGCATGTTGTCACATAAATTTTTTGAGATTGCTCTGAAGATTACTTCCCTTTTATTAGTAGTTGCATTGATAGTCCTGAGGTTTTTTCACTCAAGAATTTCTGGTGTTTTGCACCTACTTCTACACCAACACTTTAACACTCACAAGGGAAATCTGCAGCTCTTGAGAGCAACGATAAATAGATTTTCAGCCTGCAATGTGAGGTAGATTTGGACTTTACTGTGATGTTTGGCAAGGAAGAAGAAGTTTGAGAGAAAAATAACAGCTGTGCTGATGCTAGAAAAGATACCTGGGAAAAACACATGGAATATAGATGATTGCTCAGAAGTTGGCAAATAGGTAAAAGCTATTCATGGTCGATATAATCACAGAAAGACCTCTTGAAATCACTGGCAGACTCCTAATGTTAATTAGATGGCTGTTAATAAAATATAATTCATATAGTATAATTGATTAGTACTTAAACATTTTATATCCTGCTTTACTTAGGTTCATATTTTGGAGAGCTTATGCACTCACGTGTTTTGCGAGGTGGACCCCTGGCAACTGACCACCACCATTCACTTGAGAAAGCTTCCCATCCCAAGCTGCTTGGCACAGGGACCCCAAGGAACTCTTCTGTTGCAAGCTGGGCTTAGGAAATAGGAAGCGCTTCTGAGGGTGTGCCTGCCTTGCTTGGTTTCCCGCTGGATTCTGGCCAGCAGCTCAGAAGGCAAAAGGAACCTGGGCTCCTTGCCCACTCCTCCTTGGGTGCTCAGGCTCCTATGGAGTCACTTTGTACCCACAAAAGTATTGTAGAAAAATGGTACAGCTCAACTTTTATGGCCAAATTCTCAAAGGAGCGTGTTTCTACTTGAAAGAAAGCTCTTATCCCTATTCTGCTTTTATTTAAGAAATTTCCTATTTACTATGCTTCTATTTCATAGATTTTCTTTCTTTTTTTTCTTCTATATTTAGGACAAGGTCTACAGAGTCTCACTACATAGATCAGACTTGCACTGATTCTCCTGTTTTCAGCCTCCCAAGAGCTGGAATTACAGGTGTGTGCCACCACACCGTTTCAACCGCCTTCTTAGCCCGCCCCAGGGGCAGGGTCTGCACGGCATGCCAGGGATTGAACCCGGGCCGCTGCACTCTGCCTAACAAAGGCACTTTAGTCCGCTGAGCTGTCAGGCTGGCCCTATATCATAAGTTTCTTTCAGTGAGATGTTTCATCTAAATTATGGAATATTTTCATCTTCGTTAGTCTGAGACATCTTATAGAGTTTTGGCTTTTTACCTCGTACATCCATTCATTGAGCCAATAAATATACTCTGACTATTTGCTTAAGTAGAGATAAGAGAAAGTAAGAGACATAGGATTCCCCGAGAAGATAAATGACTCCATATGCAATCATTTTATACTAAAAAACCTATAATTTCAAATACAGCTTTTAAATCAATTGGAATTCTGGAAAAAGGAAATTTAAAATCTTAAAATTCAATCAATATACTAAATTAAAATGTCAAGAAATTAGATCAATGAAGATTTGTACAAATGATACAATAACAGTGTTTGGAATGAGGGTTATTTATATAATGTTAGGGTACCATACTCACAGCATGGTAGTGAGTATGCTGCTACTGCTCAGACTTGCTCAATATTTTCTTAAAAGGACACAGAAGGAAGGGTGTATTTCCACCCTTGGCTCATCCTCCATTTTCCTCTCTGCTTTTGAAAGCATAAATGGATAAGCCTTCCTCTGGGGAGGAGTATCTTCATCACCTACCTTCAGTATGGTTACCTGTGAATTATCCCAGCATGCATCTGAAACAGAAAAATACATCAGAAGATTTTTACACAGAGACACTGATGAGCCACAGTCAGCAAAATGGTATGCCAGCCTTTTGGAAAACGAACATTGCCTTTGGTCATAATTCCATCGTCTTCATAACTACACATTCCATTCAAATGTGTTGTCAGTGGGGAGAATTCTTCTAATGGAAAGTAGGCTTTTTCCCCCTAGAAGGGTGTGGACTTAGTTATTATGGAAGAAATCCATGTCTTTCTTCCATATCCATATTCCTTTTCATCTCTAGTAGTAGTCTGATTTTTAAGTGGCAGGCATAAATTAGAATTTTAAGTCTTTGCAACATGCCAAACTCCTGTAACAGGACCAAAGTACAAAATGTAACAGTTAGTGTGTTTAGACATTCTAGTTTGAACCAAGCAATTACTTGCTATGACTTTTTTCTGGGTTATACTGCATGAATAGTATTGGAAACTAAAATTTCTATCTTATACTAGAAAGTTTAATTTTTCTTTGAAGTTGACAGTCTAATTTGAAAGAGAGACTCTTCCATTGATACTTTTGGAGCTATTTCAGCCACAGATTTCTCAGATTTTTCCTAGATAAACTATTATTTTGTGTAAACTACTCTTAGTTGTTTTTGCAACCTTGTAAGTCTTATCTGAGGCTTAAAAATATAATAATCTACAATATAAAAAATCTATGTGTGTTGTGTTGGTATTTAGAACCTAAGATGTTATGGAACTTCGCCTACATAATGCCTCTGAAAACACTATGAAGAATACCATTTGCATAGAACCAACATAGATTTATACCTATGTTTAACTCTACAGATAGGCAATGGGAGGGATATAACTCAGTGCTAGAGTATTTGTTTTACATGATAAAGTCCCTGGGTTCTATCCTCAGAACATCAAAAAATAAAACATATAGTTACCAAAAACTTTTCTATGACATGTCAGTTACTTGTCTCTCCCTGCTGGGACAAAATACTTGACACCCAAATTTAATGAACTGAAAATTTATTTAGCTCGCAATTACTGGAGGTTTCAGTCCACACTCACCTATCTCCAAGAAAGAGTGGCACATAGAGTGCAGGAGTTCATGGCTGCAGAAAACAGCAAAGCAGCAAGAGTGAAGGGAGGAGGAGCAATGCCTGCAAGGGCTACAGAGAGCAAGTCTCTCTCCTCCTTGTGTTGCCTTCAGGCTATCCACCCCAGGCCAGGTGTAACACTCACACCCACAGTTCCAGGTTTACTCAGACCCACAATCCCAACCTTGGATCATGAATTAATACTAACTCTAAGGGGCTGGGGTGATGGCTCAGTGGAATAAGCACTTCCCTAATACGCGAAAGGGCCTGAGTTCAATCCCCAGTTCCGCCAAAAGAAAAAAAAGTCACAAACTCTAGAAGTCCACCACAAGGCTTTGGGGGGACAACTAGATACAAGCCATAGTATATGACATGATTCAGCAAACAATTCTATTATAAGACAACTATCCATAATAATTTTAAATCATAATTCAGTTAAGTTATGTAGTTTAAAAATACATACTTCAATTAGCTTCCAAAGTTTTTCAAAGTCATGTTAGAAGAAAAACTTATACTCTGTAACATTAGCCAAATAGTTCATGTTTTCATAAAATTATATGATTATAGAAAAAAATATTTTTTCAATAGAAATTTATATTTTTTAAACTCAGTAGTCATGAGTTTGAAAGATTCTCCTTTCAAATTTAGACTTTACAATAACAAAATGCTCAACCATTTCAAACATTAACCTCATTTTCCTGTCTTACTGAAATGTGTGAAAAATCAAGCTGCTAGGGAGTGAATCAGTAAATGTGTGAATAATCCAGCTGGCCAATTATGGTTACTATCTTTCTTTAATAGAATAATAATTTCTATCTCTTTGCATTTATAGAAAATACGTATTCTCTGATTAAAAGGATGGCTTATCGATGTGCTGTTTACCATCTAGGGGTCATTGTTCTATCAGACTCAGCCAGCCTAAAACTTTAACCACAGGTAGGGAAGAAATTCCTGTTCTTCTCAGTAAGGACATTTCTGTGGAAAGGGGTTGTCACAAACCATCAGCCTGAGTCATGCTCATCAATAAAATCAGTGCGGGCCATATTCATTCACTTTGTTCTGGAAACATAACACCTTTCTTCACATTTCACTCTGTTCCACTTACAGAGGTCTTTCAACTAATAGAGAAAAGCCCGGTTATTAGTCACATCCTTGAAAGGATAAATTATGTGAGCTGGAGTGACATAGGATGCTGTTAAGCATTTAGCAATCTTCCCCAACATTCTGGGATTTCATCATTATAAGGGCCATAATTTTTTCCTCTGTCTTGTGTGATTGTTTGAAATCTTGGCAGAATTTTAGAAAGGGGTGTGTATTTGTGTTTGTATGTGTATGAGAGAGAGAGAGAGAGAGAGAGAGAGAGAGAGAGAGAGAGAGAGAGAGAGAAAGAGAGACAGAGAGAGAAGGGGAGGAGAGAAAGAGAGAGAAAACTTGTAAATCTTGAAATTTTGTTAAGTGGAGAAATGAATCCCTTTTCAAACTCACCATAGAACATACCACAGGAATATTTTGAGCTTTTAATGAAACATATGATTTCACTTTGTACTCTAAAATATATAAAGTTAATGCAGGTTGATGCCTGGCATACCCCATAGTAGTGTTTTCAAATGATTACAGAGTACAGTAACTCTTACCCACTGTCATAGCTACTCTGGAAATGGAAACAGAGACAAGAACAGCTTCGGCAATGTAGTGAGAACCTGTACCGAAAGATTGAAATGATGTTTTTACTTGTTTTGGATAATGTTGGCCCTCTATGGAAAGGAATGAGTTTAATCTGCTGGTATTTAATATGGAGTGGGACCAGGTAGGGGACTTTCTTGGAAACAGTGTATCAAAATCAAGAGACAACAACTGTTAAAGTGAAGCTAGACCTTCAAAATCCAGAGTGCAATTTCAGAACTTTATGAAAAATATAAAAGCACTGTGACAGGTGCGACTGTACCTGGTAGCTTCAAAAATAAGCTATTTACATGGTTCATGATGCTAAAGTCATACTTTAAAAGTAAGTCCTAATTTATTCTTGATGTCTTTTGTTGCTGCTTCTGAATTGAACAACAAAATTGTGAACAACACAAGCCTTTTCTCTATGGCAAACTTGAGGTGCGATAATCATTTGCTTTATCTTTGTCTAATTTAAAGCTGCCTTTAATTCAGGATAAAGAAAAGAGTGGCTTGTTCCACCCTTAGAGTGTTTTTCACATTTAGTCTTTTGCAATGGATTTTTAAACCATTGACATTTTTTCTTTTATTTTGAAAGAAGAATTAAAGTCAGAATACCACAGCAATATCTACATACCTGTGTTTATTGTGAAATTCATAGAAATTGAGATACGGAAACATTAAGCTGTCCCTCAATGCACAAATAGAAAAAGAAAATGGGCATATATACTTTGGAATACTTATTCAGTCATGAATAAGAATGAAATCATGTTATTTGCTGGAAAATTGATGTGTTAGGCAAAACAAGCTAGAATCTAAAAGCCAAATATTTGATGTTTTCCCTTATACAAGGAATTTTAAAACTATACTTTCAAAAAATGATAGAAAAGCAGAAAGGAGACTATTAGAGAAAAGAAACAGGATTGTGGAAGGAGGAGGAAAGGAGGAAGGGAGTAGTGAGAGAGGAAAAATGAAATAAAAACAACAAAATATACACTTGTATGAATATGTCAAAATTAGCACCACTATTACAGTGATTAATAAGTAGTAATAAAATATATATTTTTTTAAATCAGGTCAGGAAAATTTAAGCTCAAATTACACTTCAGCTTTTGCCTTCCTAATGCTAAAGATCCACTGCAATGGATGTATTGAAACTAATTCATTGGGTTTCTGAAAAATATCAAATACAAATATAGAAATGAAGATATGGTTTAAGCCTTTCCCTCAAAATTATTGCATTATTAATTTAATGGAAATTAAATAAGTGGAAAAATATGAAAAGAAGCCCAGCTCCTTTCAGAGGCACACGTTGTGTTTGTCTGAAGGAAGTCTACCGGTCGCTCAGCACACCTGTGGAACCATCCGAAGTCTAGACAGATGTTTATTGAAGATATTGAATTTGTCAATATGGTCCATCAATATTTAATGGAGGCAACAGGCATTTCAGTGCAAATTCCTTCACTTTGCCTATTTATTAAAAAAAATAAATCTAGAAAATAGGGTTTGATTAAGCTTCTTCTGCATTGCAAAACTAATGACACTGGACTCATTCACAACGTGAGCGATTTTTGAGATTTAATCTTTTGCAGGAAAAACAAAAAATGTTCATTTTGCTTTTGAGTAAGAAATCTACAAAGACAATAAAATTATCCTTTAGAATATCCTGAATGCAAATTACTTTATTTCCATTACTTGTTCAAAGGACATTGTTTAGGTAAAAATGAGAGAAGAGGCCTGGGAAAAGGCTTAGATATATCGGGCTGCTTTTGTGTACAATAAAGCTTTTCTGAGATGCCCATTTTCTGTGCTTCTGATGTCATATCATATTTGTTTCACAGTGAATTATAAGGCATAGCACTATCAGTCAAATCAATTCTGTTATCCTGTTTGGCAAAACCCCATCGAAGGCAAAATAAATTTTTGGCTTCCTTTAAAGCAGTGGAAATCTTTAATGCTTCCTCAAGGACAATAGCAAATATCTGCATCTACATTTAAAACATATATTTCAGTGATAGCAAAAGAAATGCTCTTTTTTTCCTTTTATACTTAACTTTTTTTGAGGCAAAGCCAAAGAAAATTATAAGATTCACAGCCATAATCCAAGTGATCATTCTGAGATATCAATACCATTCAAAGCATAAGAACAATAGGCCGGGTAGATGAATTTCCTTCTACTGCCAATTGAGAATCCAAACCATGTGGGAATAAATGTAATTCTAGAGTCTTTACTATCATGAAGATCCAATTATAGTTGAAATATTTCAGGCAAAAGTTGCTGAATTTCTGCTCTTATTTCAAATCCAAATTTAAAGTAAGATTTCTCACTCTAAATCCATTTTACTTTATATATTTTTCTTCCACAAATTTATTTCTTTCCTAGACGTTTACAAAGGTGTGAAGCACTCCATAAAACTTTGTTTTATTTAAAATCCATGGCTTTGCTTCAGACATCGTTTTGTGCTTTCCAAGAAGCACCAATGAACAATGAGAACCAAAAACTGTGTCACACTCATGTGATTTGAAAAGGATGAGTTTGACCTTAGTTTTCAATCTAGTATTAGTTTAGGAAGAACTTGAAAAATGTATAATTTCTTCTTTAGCTGAAAGGTAAAGAGGAATGACAGAAATTGGTTTCCTTCTGGAAATATCCTGAATCCTTTATAAGACTTTGAAGTAATATTTTATTATATTAGGTAATTATCATAGATAATAGAAATTCACAGTATTGTATGACAAAGTGATGATAAACAGAAAAGAAAATCAAAAGTCCTTTTTAATATAAAATAATAGGGAACTGATAATGTCATGACCTGAGATAGTTATCCTTAACTGAGAAGTGGAACTATGAATAACAAAACACCCAGCTTTTTCTTCTGATTAAAGATGATCTTCAAATACATTGTCATTATACAATGTCATATTTACAACAGGATATCAGTTTAAAATTTATTTTATAATTTAAGTTATTATGGTGAGAAGTAATAGCATTTTCATTTTATTTGCTTTTGTTTTAGAAATGTCCAGCCCACACCACAAAGGACAAATAGGGCTGGGGTACGGCTCAGCAGCACAAGCAGCTTCCTGGAAAGTGCAAGGTCCTGAGCTGGGTTCCTGGTACAGGAAAAAAAAAAAGATAATAAAAATCCTAACACAATGTCAACATTCTAATTTTTAAGTATTAAGATTTCTGTTTTAGAACATACTGTTGTTCTGTTCCTTTTCCCATTTTATTACAGGTATATAATTTAGTACATGACATTTACATTCCTTGTATACAGCTGTTACATGGATATTACATATTTTAATTCCTTTTTTTGTCCTTTTGCATCCCTGCCTCCTTCCTTCCATTCACCCATCCTTTGCTCCCCCTCTTTCTTTATATATGGGTACAATACATATTTACATTCTCTGTTTCCTTAGGATATATTTTTATGACCCTAGAGCTCTTTGGTTTCTCCTCATTCTTTGTATAATGGAAACATAAATACTCAGTGTGGAACATATATAATCATACAGAGCTATAATTTTATCTCTGTGTATAGAAACTTGATCATTTAGTTAATTATTTTACTATTTATAATAACTAACATTGATCATATATGCTGTATAATAATTCTATTGCAAATTATGGGACTTTCAAGGAATGTCAAGATAAAATGTAGAAAAACATGTAGTACAATATTTTTTTTAATTTTTAAAAAACATTTATTTATTTATTTACTTCACTAGTTATTGGGTACAGTGTCTCACTACACAGCTCGGATTCTTAATGATCCTTCTGTCTCAGCCTCCCCAGCACGGAGATTGCAGGCATGTGCCACCAGCCCTGGTTTCAGTGGCTGGCACCATGTGTTCTGGGGCTAGCCAGGTATGTAATACTGAGGATGGAACCCAGATCCTTGTACTTTCCAATCACTTGGACTGCTGAACTATCTCCGTTCAGACTGTTGAAATATCTCCCCAACCCTGTAATACAATTTTTGTTGGAAAGGTATTTCTGTGATTCAGCAAACAAAATTAATCCATTTAAAAATTGTTTTATGTAGTGAAAAAAATAATTTTCTTATTTATTTGTATTTTATACCTTGATGTAAGTGAATAAGTTCTAACTTTGAAAAATGAGGATGGTGTTGAAGTCATCTTTGGCACATAATAGAAAACCGAGTAACTTTTACAGTAAGAAAAAAGTAATTTTTAAATGAAATGAAAACCTTTAATAGACACTTCAGTAGCTAGAGAAAATTATTATATATATATTTGCTTTTTATCTAACAGTATGAACAGCTCTATGTAAATGTAAGAGATGCAGAGGGATAGAAAATTACAGATAAAGACTGTTCTTGTCAAAAAATTCATGATTTCCCCTAAAAAATATAGTGACAGCTTTCCTCCTACTTTTCTGACACTAAAAAAACTTGTGGATGATGGATAATAGTAAAAAAAAAAACTATAAATAGTCTTAGAGTAGACATAATACATTTCAAGAATTTTATCTATATTATTGTGCTAGGTGCCTTTGGCTGTTAAATTGGTACCCTATGTTTCTCTGAAGTTTGAGTTCTTATGATGTACTCATTCTTTGAAACTACACTATAGTAGGTGTTTTTCTGTACCTTAGAGGACAATAGTATGCTGTACTTTGCCTTTGTCCTAGGATCATGAGACTGAAAAATGAACAAACTTATTTTTTAGAAGAATAATGTTTTCATGTCAAAATTTAAATTATAGCTGGGCATACTGCTGCTCACCCACAACCTAAGCATTTTGGGAGGATGAGGCAGGAGTATCATGTTAAGTTTGAGGCCAACATGGGCTATATAGTGAACTTAAGTCTAGCCTGAGCCACACAATGAGACCTTGTTTTAAAAAAAAATTGAAATTATTTCTCTATGTTAAAAAGAATGTTATACAGTTTTCCATCACGAAAATCTTAGATCACATCAGTTTTCATTCCTATTTTGCTATTTCACCCAGGTATTAAGTGCATATCTTTTGCAGATTTTTGAAAATAATAAAACTGTAGATTGGGAAAACATTTTTTCAGACTTTGAGTTGACAACACTGTCCTTATCCTGGTAATGGTATTAAATTGGTATTAAAACAGCATTTTTTAGAAGTAACTTTTGGGTGACCCAAAGGTTTTTTTTTTCTTTTAAATCATGAAATGAGTCATAGAAAACTGAAATGATTTTCCCAGCACTATAAGAAAGGTCAGCAAAATATTTGGTCTCCAAATGTTTTCTTTATTCTCAGTCTTTATTTAAAAAGACGGATTACTTGAAAATGTAATATTAGAAATGTGGTCACATTACATTTCCTTAGGAGATTTGTCTTAAAGTAGCATTATTAAGTTTAGCTGCTCTAGGCAGGCCTCAGAACTTCTAGACTCCCAACGTAATAGAGATTTTATTACAGACAGCTAGGTTAGGTAGAAATATATTAGGCAGCCTGATAGGGGTGGGCCCTTGAAGGAGTCAGTGAAGAAGACGAGAGCACATAAAAAACTCCCAGCTCTTGGGAGTCTGTAAACAGGTGGATCACTATGAAGGGTCATCTCAAAATGAAAGTCACAATGACAAAATTAACATACTTCCTTAAGGGACAAATGGAAGTTTGGATTGACTGATGTTTTCCATATAGATTAGTCACTTTCTCAGTAGGAATGGTCTATCTTCTCCCACCTACTGACACTAAGAGTACTAAAACTAAAACTAAAGTAAAAACTAAGACAATAGATTATCGATGATGGCTAATGATGTCATTCATATGTCCTTACTACCGTTGCATTAGGATTGGCCATACAGCTGTACTTAAAATCTTATTGGATGTTTATAATCTATCTATACCCATATGGTACAGATTCTTCATGACTTTCCTCTATAGAAGCTTCTCAAAAGAACCAGCCAAATAGTTCAGCACACTAAAACACCTGCAAGCAGGTGCACAGGGCTGGGGTTTGATCCTCAGGCCTACTGTGCCAGCCCCACCCCCGGGCAGCACTGCGATAAGCAATTGAGTCTGGGTGTGGTGATACGTGCCTATCATCCCAGCTCTTGGGAGTCTGTAAACAGGCGGATCACTATGAATCTGATCTAGTAGCGAGACCCTGAGCACCCTGTGGACCCTTCCATAAGAATACAAGAAAAGGGACTTTCCCAAAGAAATAGACTATGGCAAGCCACTCAAGACCACCCAATCTCTAAGGATTTGTGCCTATCCCAGTTCCTATTCTGCATATGATTTTCCCAGTAAATTTTCTTAGTCTTAACTCCTATTATTCCTTAGAATTCCTTCTACAATTTAGGTGAACACAGACTTATGACACATGACATCTAGAAGAATGGGAGATACATTGTACCTCTATAACAATTTCTTATGAGCTAGTAATATAATTAAATATCATTTTGTATTGTATCATGGGGAATTGTTGTAATGTCAGAATATAGAGGATACCTAACATTTAATCAATCAAAATATTGCCTAACACTAATACACCCAAAGTGTTTATTGTACAAATATGATGTTGATATGTCTAAAAGACTGACTTTTCAATATAAGCTAATGACATCTATAATATTACAAATGGTAGAAAATATTCCAGCCAGTAAGTTAAACTTTTCCAGGAGATTTTGCTTAGGATTAGAACAGCAATAATAAAATAAAATTGTAGCTGTTAAATCTCCTTATCATAGATTAAGAGAAAGCCTAAGGCTAAGCTAATAAAAGTAGTGTGAAAGAGTCCACCTAGGTTAGGAATGAATTATGGCAACCAAGTCAAATTTAGTAATATAAGACTAAACACAAGAAGGAGAATACAGGCCACAATAAAAGGGGACATAAGGGTATTTCCTCTGAGGAAGAAGATACACTAAATGAAATGATAGGTCGTGACTCTTCCTGTGGACCTGAACATCAAATCAAGTAGAGAAAACATTAGAAATGTAAGATGGGGAAACAGGCAACCAGCTTTTCCAGAGGATCCCAGTGCGTGATGCAGCCCCCAGGCCACAGGAAAGGTAGTCAGCACAGTAAGTGCTGGGGATCAGACAGCCAGCCCAGCAGAAGAACCCTGGGAAAATTCACTCTAAGGAGAAGTGCTTTGCATACAAACTCTCAACTTAGAACTGGATCTGTTAAATAACTATGGAATTTGCTCCTCGAGTCTAAAGTATAAAATCAATAGTTGTAACAGTCCTTCAAATTCTAAATTTTGCTTGATGATATCACTCTTGCTAATTTATGTCAGATCCATTGTAGTTGCTTGTTCTCCATTGGATTACCATATTAGAAAGCTCTAGGGTAATAACTTTACCACAGCCTTACATCTAAAGACCAGGGACAGAGTGAAATAGAAGTCAACAGCCCACTCTCAAATATCTAGGAATACAGGGCTTTGGGACAGATGCAAACCAAGATTTCCTATATATAGAAGATATCCTTGAAGAATAGACATTTGACAGAAAAGTTTTGATACCAATGATATAGCTACTAACGAAACTCTTAAGAATCACCACAGAAAATAAAATAAAATTATTTAAAAAAATCAGAAAATGTCAAGATGATGGAACAAAATGTAATCTCACATCTCCAACCTACCCAGACCAAGTCCACAAGTCATCAACATAGAAGATATTAGAAGTCACACCTGAAATTTCTGAAACGAGAGCAATTGAAGTGAAGAGACAATTCAGGAGTCTCACTTCAGAGGAAATCAGATCAGAAATAATCTCTTTAATAGAAAAAATGACAATCACAATGAAAGAATTGCTCAGCATATCTAAAGTAGGTACAGATAAAAACAATCCACAGGCATTGAAAAAAATGGTGGAAACCTGGAATACACAATATAGGAAAGAATATGAATGCATAAGACAGATTTAAGGACATATCCAGGAAATTAAAGCTTCAATTGAAGGGCTGGCGATATAGCACCATACAGGACTAAGTGCCTGCTTTGGCAAGTGTAGGAACCAGAGTTTGATCCACATTCCTGCATGGTGCCGGCCCCACTCCGGGGGTATGCTGAGCCTTCCATCAACTCTGGGCATTGTGGTAAACAAACGTGTAACCCCAGTGCTTCTGAGGCTGTAAACAGGGGAATCACGGTCAGTACATGCTGAATAATGAGACCTTATACCAAATACATAAAATAAAATAAAAAATTCAATTGAAATCTGGCAAACTGCTTGAATGAAACGGAATATAGACTTTCAGACCTTGAAGACATCATTGCAGCTGGTGAACATGAAAAGAAAGTTCTCTAAAATTAACAAGGAACCAGAAAATAGCATTTCAGCAGCTACAAGATGATACAAAGAAAAACAACATAAGATTAACAGGTGTCAATGAAAAATCAAGAATCAACACAAATGACATAATAAGACTATTTGAAGAAGTAATAGCAGAAAATTTCCCAAACTTCAGAAAAGAATCTGACATGGAAAAAAGTGAGGCATACAGAACTCTAGTCTTAACCAAAATAAATCTTCACCCAGACACAAATAATCAAGAACCTAGATGTTCCAAACAAAGAAATAAATTTTAAAAATTAAAAAAAAAAAAGGAAGTAGAAACCTATAAAGGAAACCGACAAGAAATACCACAGACTTCACACAAAGAATCATCAAGACATGCTTGGAGAGAAGAATTTCAAGTCCTGAAAGAAAACAACTTCCAGCCCAGAGTGATGTACTCTACAACAGTGTCTTTCAAATTAATGGGGAAAAAAGGCCAGCCAAATGGTGGATTAAAGTGCCTACAAGCAGGGATAAGGGTCGAGGGTTTGTTTCCGAGGCCTGCCATGCCAGCCTGTCCCCAGGGCATGCTGAAAAAACAAATGAGATGGGGCATGGTGGCGCATATCCATAATCCCAGCACTTGGGAGGCTATAAACAGGACAATCACTATGAGTCCTATCTAGTAGGACATCTTGTAGACCTTTCCCTAAAGTACAGAAAAAAAGACATTAATGGAGAAATAAGATACTTCCATGGAAACAACTGAAGAAATTCATGACCACCAAACCAACCCTTCAACAAGTACTGACAGATATTTTATTTACTTATTTATTTACTGGCAGAACTGGGCATTGAACTCGGTCTCTTGCACTTGCCAGGCAAGTGCTTATTCTACTGAGCTATCTCCTCAGTCCCTCTGAAAGATATTCTAGAAAGACTGTTGTAGAGTAGATCACTCTGGGCTGGAAGTTGTTTTTTTTCTTATTGATGTTTGTTTTCTCATTTTTCTTAAATTCAATGTTTATTGGTAAGTTTTTTTTTAGAAATGAGCCTATATTTTATAAATAGATACCACATTAAATAAAATTTTCTGTAAGACTAATACTATAAAGGTATAACATCAAGATTTTACAAGGTATATAAAATAAAGCCATAATTATATCCTGAGCTATAAATGGCTGTAGTCAACAACTTATTTGGATAACCCAGTGATGACAGTGTCTCTCTCTAATCTCTAGACTCTTGGCCCATGAAGGTTCCAATCAACAGGAAGGAGCCAGATGATCTCTTCACTCTTTTTCTATCAAATAGAGTCTGTAATGATAGGTTAAGTCTCAAAGTTTCCCAGACACCCTGACCCCAATCCCTTTTCCTTGACCCCATGCAAAGCCAAACCCAAAACAAAACCCCAACTCCATCCTGTTGTGTACCTTGGTCTCAGCTAACTTCCCCTTGGCCCCATGCAGAAAACCACAAAAGCTGTCCTTTGTTAACATTGGAACTCCCTGACAGACTAGGTAGCCCTGCTAAGATTAGGTCTCCCTCAGCTGTTCCAGCCTGGAAACACCCTCCCCTATAAAACACCTTAAAAACCCTGTGCTTTGCCTTGTTCACTGTTGTCTTGCTCTAGTTAGATAGCCAGCCCTCTTCCTCCTACCTCCAATAAATCTTCTTATGTCAGAACACCTGGTCTGGTCAATTGCATAGGCTTATACTTAAGACTAAGTACACTGCTTTTCCTACTTTTCATTGGTCCACACTCACTCTGTAAAAAGTGTTTCATTTCCTACATTTACTAAACAGAAAACATCATTACCTTCTATATTTATTTCATCAAGTTTTTTCTTAGATAAAGAAGAACTTAGACTCTATAGAAGTCCTTACAACTTCAGAACCTGATAATAGTACCTCCAAATTGAGAAATTAAAGGATTCCCCTTCTAACAAAGTGTTGAGATGCATTATTTTCCTTAGTATATCCCAGAAAATGAAAGACCAAATAATATGCATTGCTTAGATTGCACAGAAAACATCTTTTCAGACACTTTTGTTTCACAACAATATTATTACTGACTATGGTATTGATTGCCTTTTCAACTTATAAATATATCCTCAGTTCTTCAATAAATTCTACAAATATCAGAGATGTATATTTATCCTTTCATTATCTATATTTTTGTATCTATATTTCTAGCATGTTTCCAGTGAGATACCTCCATGGCATAAGTGTCTGCCTGGAAAACACAAGGTCCTAAGTTTGATTACTGATAGCAAACCACCTCCCCCATGACCAAAAGAAAAAAGAAAGAAAGAAAGAAAGAAAGAAAGAAAGAAAGAAAGAAAGAAAGAAAGAAAGAAAGAAAGAAAGGAGAAAGAAAACAAATAGTACTAGTATTTCATCCCTGTCTGAGTGACCTAATTATATTTGGAATGTCTACAAAAAAGTCACCAAAATACAGCATAATACAATTATATATTATGTTGCTTCTGTTAAACTTTCATGTGAATTAATAACTGTGACTGCTTTGCAGGTGATTTCATTACCTTTAGTATCAATTCCCTTTTGTGGACTCTTGTGGACATTTTTTTGTTCTCTAAGATTGACCCCCATCTCATCTCGGTGTGGGAATACCTAAATCTTCTAACTGCCACTGAAAATGAGTCTCCAAGGTAGCGTCAATGGTGCTGTAGATTGATGGAAATTTTCATTTATTTTCTTCCTTAGAGCTGCACATGGAATAAGTCCACATGTGATTGGTTAGATCTAAGAATATATTACTTATAACAGTCTTTCCTAGTTTAAAAGTGATTTCATTGTGGTTAAGCAGTGGTACCTACATCAACAATAAAAATTGACACAGGTTAAAATGACAAAAAAATAATTTTATACAAATGTAAATGTAAATAAAGAAATGCATTAACAGATAAAATGTAGTAATAAATTGTGGGTTGATAGTAGTGTTCATAGAAGGAAGGTCTTATAGAGAGTCATTTTAAGTTCTTGGTATCACAAACACAGAATTGTTCAAGAAAAAGCAGCAAAGGGATGGCTTTCCCCTTGTATAAATAAAGTATGGAAACACTGAATTTATGAAAGCCTCAGTTGCCAGTGTTGTTATGACTTATATCTAAATGCCCTCCCAAAGCCTCATTTCACCTGCATGGGCTTAGGGTGATAATCAGGTCATAAGAGTGTGGCACTCATCAGTGGCTTAGCCTACGGGAGAACTTGAGATAAATGTGATATTTACAGGTGAAGCCTGGCTTGAAGAGGTCATTTTCTGGGGCTACAACCTGTAAGGTGCATCTCCCTCCAATTTCCTCAGCATCTGTCTGCTTCCCGCTGGCATGACATGGGCTATTTCACTCCACGTGCCTGTGGCCATGCCACTTGCCTTGGATCCAATCAAATACGATCTGAAACTCTGTAAATCATGAGCCAAAATCAGCCTTTCCTCCTTACACATGTGAGTTTCAGATATAGGGTCTCTTAGCAATAAGAAAGTAACTAAGGTAACTTGGCATCAGATTTCCTCTCCTGGCTTCCTACCCAATGAAAATGAAGTGACAGGAATAGTGTCTTTTGTTTGTTTTTGCCACATGCAAGTGAAGTATTAAAATGACATTTTTCTGATTGATCCATGCTGTTCAGAAAGAAGCCTCACTTTTTTGGGCACTGTATTCTGCATTCTCTTTTAGGAAAACTTCACATTGCATATGTCAACAATGAGTTTTATAACCTTTGATACACTATGACCAGTTAGTTCCTTGGTTGACAGTTTGCCTCTGTCCTAATCTCCTATTTACAAATTCAAACTTCTATGAATATGAACATTCTTAAAATATTCTGTAATTTAGAATTATTTCTTGTATGTAGGGCTATTTATGAAAACATAGAAATGATGTAGGAAAAATATAATTCTCAACTTGATATATGCAGAGAAGTCATGCTTGTGTGCCTTGAAAGAGAATAAATGAATTCCAAGGAACAACAGAAGTTAAGAGTATGACAGATTTACTGAGAGATAGCTCCTGAGAAGCAAGAGAATTCCTAAAACTGGGTTGCCAGCAAGAACCTTTGTCAGGGGTGATTTATACTGCAAAGTCAAAATGTGACCCATGTTGTGGGTACATGGGTCAAACCATAATTAAACAGTAACATTACAAGTATAGATGATTAGCTAATATTGATCCAATAAGGATGTGGTTCATGTAGGAAGATTACATACAAAGAATGAAGGCATTTTGAGGAAGATATTTTGGTCACCCACTTAGGTGACTAATGTATACCTGGACCTTGCTGGACCAGTTGTTATCAATCACAGTACCATCCAATTGTACTAATTTCAGTACAGTCCAGAAGCTGATGAATTAGCGTGAAGGACCAGCCATTAATGGGGGCCAGATAACACATGGTTCACAGATGACAGACATTTCATAAAGGAATGCATCAGGCAGGCAGTGTGTCCCCTGGTCAGCTCCATTCAGGTCCCTGAAATGAGAGATCTTTCTTCTGGGACTTCTGCCATCACCTGGGCACTACAACTTGCACAGGACAATCTTTTCATCCCATGTGTGCATGCAGCCATTTGGGCAAAAAGAGGACATTTAACAAGTGATCAGTCTCTAATAAAACATGGACTGGACATTATCTCCTTGAGACAGTAACTCCCATATGTGAGGCACCAGGTACCTCTGCAAGAGACAATAAACTTCTATGGATCTCTGTCTTCCAGGGAGAGTCTAAAGCAGATTCCACTCCATTATCCACTATAGTTATGGCTCATCAATAGAACTACCTATGGTCCCATTCCAAGATATTAACTTAGAACCAACTTAGTCTATAGGAGAGCTTCAGATGATTCTTAGTGACAGAGGAACTCAAGAGGACCAATGGTGGTAGTGTGTAGGATCCTGACAGTTCTCTCCAAGGTGACTGCAGTGGAAATGCATTAAGAACCTACATAATGCCTTACACCTGGGGTGAGGTATTACCATTGCTGCCTCTTTATGAAGCCTGACACCCGTAATGCTGTAACTCAGGCATGGACTGCCTGTGCCATTAATTACCCACAATCGTATTCTCCCTTAATACCTGAACCATTACAAAGCATGGATCCTGCCCTTAAGAAGATTGGGAAATAGGCTTTATTCCTATGCCTGTATATAAGTGATATGAACATCATCCCACAGCATACATTGATAAATTTTACTGAGAAGAGAGAGAGAGAGAGAGCTTCTCTACCAGCTCAGAAAAGGCTTAGAGATGGTAAAAGTCCTCCTTTAAGAACTTATTCATAGGTTTGGATTGCCTAGATGTACCCAGAGTGATAATGGATCTTCCTTCACAATGAAAATCATATAGAGTGCTACCATGGCAGTGGGAATTAAGTGCTATATCCACACTGTGTGTTGCTCCAATCATCAGGAAAGGTTGAAGGAGCCAATCAAAATCTCAAAAAACCTGATCCAAGTTTTGTCAAGAAATACATCATAAATGGCTAGGTTTCTTTCCAATGGTCCTAATGAGTCCCCAAGTCCAAATTTAATCTCAGTCCATTTGTGATACTTTATGGGAGGCAACTTTTAACATCTGATCTCCTGACAGAAAATTTCCACCTCCTTCAACATGTGACCCACCTAGGAATTTTCCACCAGGCCCTGCTGGAATAGGAAAAATAAGATCCTTCCATATCCAGGCAATAGCAATAATTATTAGTTTCAAATTTGCTCTTGTAACTGGGTCCTAATTAAGACCTGGGAGAAAACTGAACTTTAACCCAAATGGAAGGGCCTTTTAACCCTACTAAACCACTCTCCTGTTATTAAAATACAAGGAATACATAGTTGGATTCACCTTTCCTCAGTAAAACTCAAACCACCTGAGGCACAAGACGATAAAGAAAGACCATAAATTTATATACCTACTGACCTATGAATGACCTCAAGTTTCTTTTCAAAAAAAAACGATCAACAACCCTGGTAAGCCAGATATGTAAAACAGTTTGTTTCCTCTAAGTAAACTGTATGACTATACTCTCTACTATCTTGATTGCTACACTTAAAGTTCTGGTACAAAGTTACTTCTTTTTGGACTTTTTTCTGTTTCTTTTAATACAGAATGCCATCCTGGATTATTCAAAAATGACATTTACTAGAGATAACAATGGTGACTATGTGAGGTATTAAAGCTAATCACAGCTGTTTTCTATCTCCATCAGGCATCTAAGGACTTAAAAAGCAGCCTGGACACACTTGTCGTGGGCGCTGCCTTCCTTTCTGACCACAGATTCGCTAACAGCAGTGAGCAAAAAACATCAGAAAGGACTAGATCTCCCAACAGCTGAAGCGAAGAAATGTTCATCTTGAAATGCAGTTTTTCCTTTGTCAATAGGTGGAAGAAGGTGGCAAAACTGGCTGGCTATACTTCCAGGATCTATGAAAAGCTATTTGAATCAAGAATGTTTGGGGCAAATATCTAGAGTGTGAGTCTTGGTAACTGTCCTGGACATTGCCCTTATTAATATTTCTCATAGCCTTACTTCTTAAAGCTTACATATATCATCTCTTAAGATCAGAGTTGGCTTCCACCCCATGGCTTATCAGGAAATCCTCAGAGGAAAGGCTCAATTGCCATGAAGTCAGGGTGAGAGTTCCTTGGCTACTGCATAGGTTGGTCAGCCCCTCTATTCATCTGGTAGTAGCTTCAGATACATAACTTGCTCAAGCAACCTCCATCAAAGATTTTCAGGGATCAGGACTCCCAGGCATCAGTGTGGATGCAGACACCACTCTGGTGAGTTTCTAATGCCTGAGGTGGCAGATCATTCATTCCAGCACCAGCAAAAGACAAAGTGAGAGGAACCTGGAGTCACGCATGTCTGAGGAGTCAGAGGTTACAATGGTAGGTACTGGAAATTAGAAGCCCAACCTGTGAGGAAGCCCTGGAGAGTTACTCTTCCTCTACTCTTTCCATTGCCCTCACCACCCTGCCTGTTTCTACTATTACTGTCCTGCTCTCCTAAGGAAATACAGCTATTTGCTGTGAAGCACATGGTGGCAATTCTTTCCCTCTTGTGCAAAAGAACATGGATTATTTTGGCCTACTTAACTGTATTATTTTTGCAGAGCTAGCGTGAAAGAGAATTCAGTAAAATCAATATAGAACTGCATGGCATCTAATTTCTTTTATCTTGGGTGATGATCCTAGGTCTTAGCAGGCAAGTTTTGAGGTTCTTACACATGATGAACAAAGAACTGGACATTTTTAACAACAGCAAGGAAAAGGCAGCTAATTTAATGTACTTTAAAGGATGATGGTACATTCAGAATGAGTGTGCTTATATTGACCAAAAGAAAATTGCTTTCTTTATTTTTTTATTTCTTAATTTTTTTGCCAATTCTGTGTACTTATATTTACTAATCTGAACAATTAATTTGAAGATAACAATATGTAATATAATAACAACTGTTGAATTCTCATTATTTTGTTTAGTGAAAATGTGTATCTATTCTAATGCTTTTTTTTTTCTCCTTACTACTTTTCATTCTCTTTAAAAAAAAAGAAAAGAAAAGAAAAGAAAAGAAAAATGGCAAATGACACCACCAGAAAGGAAACTGGCAGGGATGTAAGAACTGGAAAGGCTTTAAGGTATTCCCATTGGATCATTCAAATGTGACTGACCAGGTGATTGGTCTGAGTCTTATCAGTGTCTCTGTTTTGCACATTTTTCCCTATAATTCACTCCTATATTAGATATTCATGAAGCTAAGAGAAAAAAAAAATCAATGTAGTATATGTTCTGATGTGGAATTCCAAGATGGGCCTATGGGTCTTTGTTACGTTTCTCTCTTCTTCCAGGAAATGAGCCTACAGCACAGGTCATATGGTTGGCTTTGGGGCATCATCCGGTTTTTGTGAGTGGAGCAGCACAATTCCATGGTCTCAGCTGTACTATATATAGATCAGTCTTTATTTTTTACACCCACACTCACCACATCCCAATACATCATTTGTGCACATGATAATTTATCCAGAATCGCACTACTGTAAGAAAATTGCAAAGATATAATTTAAATGAAGCTTTTTACATTAATTACTTTGTTTAATCTATTATCTTAAAAAGTCATATTTCATTATTCACATGTAAATTTATGTTAACTCTATGTTAATCATTTTGAACAAAGAATAAACTGTGAAGTCTGTTTGCTTCTAACATTGAGTCTAGAGACGGCACAATTTTAAACACAGCAGGCACTGTTTGTTGGGTGAATATATTAATAAAGAGACATCTGAGGAAATCAAAACTGGATTGTTTGTAATTTTCAAGGTAGGGCTGACTATTAATGACCAACTTCCAATAAATATTAGTTGAGAAGAACAATTATGATTAATCAACTCTATCTCATCAAGCATTTAAACATGTAAAATATTCTATCTATCTATGTATCTGTGTATCTATGTATCTATCTATCTATGTATCTATCTAGTTATCTATCTTTCTACTTGTGTTAACTCTATTTGTCAATCTTACGGAAAGAGTTGAAATGAAATATTTTTGAAAATGTCTAGTTAGAGAGGATAACTGTCTTCATCAGTCTAGAGAAGCTATAATGCTCATATTTTTACAAAACAGAAAACATAAAAGGGTAATAATACATGTAAAATACCACACTTTTTAAAAAATAAATATTCTGCTATATTTAAAAATAATAAGCTAAGAGAGAAACTAAGATCATATATCAAATTTTCAGAGAAGCTGAGGAGCTACCACATTAATATTTTGGCATAGCCAAGAGATTCTGATAATAATATTGCATCTTTTTTCACATTAAACAGAAAGAGGGATTTTCATTTTCTAATAACCATACATATTCACAGTTTTAAATATCTCATCCATTTGTTTTACTGAGACAAGTGATTAATTTCACATAAATAGTCAATTCACAAAAGAGCTATGTCTTAAATATACTGCATATAACATATTTGGGTATTATTTCATGAATGATTTTTCTTTCTATGATATGTATTAAGGAGTTCTTTTCAAATTACTTTTCTTTATAAAATAGTCAATTCATAATCTTCAAATTGAGAAAACATTACCTGAACAATAGAATGAAAAAACAAAAGTAACAGAAGAGGATCTAGGCAAAAACAAGCAAATTCTATCTATCTATCATCTATCTATCTACCTATCTATCTATCTATCTACTGACTCATAAATATCTGCATATCTCTGTATTTCTATCTATCCATAGCCATATAGATGCAGATAAAATGCATATATATATATATATATATATATATATATATATATATGGTTGTAATCTTTGTATAAATACATATATCCCTATGACATAGACTTATTTTCAACTAAAGTTTCTACTTTAAAAGAAATAAAAATATAAATAGCGAAAACATCACACTAAAAGTTGGGTCTATGTGATTGTTTTTAATAGAGCCTCAGAATCATGTTAAATGATTGTGTATACAAATACACAATAATAGTATAAGATCACTACTGAAACTCAAAAATAGTCTGTTGGTGTGCAGAAAAATTTTCACTAATTGTTGTTTTTTCCTCCTTATAATGGTGCACATTGGTTAAGGGCTATATTTTATTACGATTAAAAAACAAAATGGAGATTATAAAAAATAAAGGAAGAATTATGAAATCAGTAAAATTACCTCCTATTGAGTTAGGTTTTTTTTTTTTTTATTGTACTGAGGAAAGAAATCTTAAATGGTGGACATTAATTGTTAGTGGCAGCATTGCTCTTTGTAAATAAGAAAAAATAAATTATTATACCAACCAGTTGTAGGCTTCTAACACCTATCTGTACTTTTTTTTTTTTTTTTTTTTTGGCAGAACTGGGGATTGAACTCAGATCCTTGTGCTTGCCAGAGAAGCACTTATTCCACTGAGCCATCTCCTCAGCCACACCTATCTGTACTAATAAAAGAAGGAAAGAGAGAGACAGAGGGACAAAGACAGAGACAGACAGAGAGAGACAGACAGAGACAGAGAGACAGAGATGAAGGATTTCATCATGTTTCAAAGAAAAATATACTGAAGAAATTATAATAATCAATAGAAGAAGGTAATATAAAACTACTTAAAATCATATAGCCTCAGAGAATTGAGAACTAAAAGAATTGTAGGGTGAATGATAAAAAAATATGATAAAAGATATGATAAAAAAGATATGATAAAAAGATAAAAATAAAAATATAAAGCATAGAAAAGGTGGCAAAGGGCTGGTGAGATGCTGAACCATGATAAAGAAGCTAAAATAGCAATAGCAAAATAATAATTCAAAATTGAGATGATAAAACTATTAATCATTCAAGAAAACTGAATTAATAATATGGAGAAGAATGTTTCAAGAAATCCATGAGAGTTTGGGAAAATGAAAAAGGGATGATCGATGCAAAGAGAATGTGATGGGTGTTAGTGAAGTGGGACTTGAGCGAGTTTTACTTATAGAAAACTGCTGCCCTTCAAAGCACTGCAAGTCTTTATACTTTTCTGCTAGATGGTTAAACTGAAGCATATGAAGTAAAGCCAAATTATTATGCTGAGCTGTAAAAGTCTCAAGTCAACAACTTCTGACACTGCCAGACATATGGAAAACCCAATGTTATTATGGACTACTGGACTATTTTGGAATATTTTGCTGAATTCACACACCTATAGTATTTAGCTGACAAAACTAAACAAAAAAGGGGATACAAATGAAAGACCATTTTATATCTGTATATTCAAAATAGTTAAGCTAGATATACAGCTATATTCTCTTAATTCAATAAATAGAGGGATCTGCTCTAATAGTTTTTGTAAATAGAATATCATGTGTGCATCTTGTACAACAAATAACCACTACGAAAACAATATGCTATGTATTAATTATTGAATCTGTGCTACTAATTTGACTTGAAACTGTCTCACTGCTAATTGTTTTTCAATAAAATTATGGGGGGTAAAGCACTACAAGTGCACATATGTAAAAGGGAAAAATTTGAATATATATTGTAGAATGGTGGGATTTCTTTTTTGTTATATGCAGCATTTGTGATGTACAAAATTTATTTTTATTTTTCTTAGTTTTTATTTTAAAGAGAATAAAAAATAAGAAAATAAAAAGGAACTTTAAACGAGGTGACAGGGGATCAATAATGATTATTACATTGCATATAGTTATCTTCATAGCAGTTTTTCAGATTGTCAGATATAGGCATGGGAATTTAATCAAATATTTAAACAGTAACTGCTCCTTTCAACAAACTAATAGAAATTAGTAGTACAATTATCTTAGCTACCTTGTATATATATAGTTTTCTTTTCTTTGTTATTTTTTCACCTTCCTGTCATCCCAGTTGTTCTTTCCTTTTGGGCAGGTTCTTACTCTTTTACAATATCTAAAAGAAAAGCAAAACAAAGAAACAAAACAAACACTTTGAACCAATAAAAGCCAGCATGATTTCAATGTGGTAACAGGAATATATGTGTGCATAAATATATTCATGTGAATATAAATAAATATTACATAATACATTTATAAAAAAACTATGCCACCTGGCAAAACATTTCCCTTGAGAAGTGAGAGATTTTATTTTTAAAAATAGTCATGCCTTTTCTATTTGTCATAATGAGCAGATGTTAAGTATCATAAAATACTGAAAACATAACATTGAAAATGTGCATTATATTACATACAGTGGGTAAAATTACAGAGACTATCACCCTGTAGAAGTTTTTGCTTTAGTTAGGTCTATAGGTCTGTACTAATATATCATACTTATATTTTTACATTCTAAACAAACAATACTATAGAGATATTGTAGAAAAAGTTGAATATGGCCAATTATTTCTACTCATACAGTAGTATATTCTCTTGGGAATCTGGCTTCACCCAAAGAAAAATCTTAATATTCTGCAGATACATGAAGCAAAAATAAATGACAGAATCAAAGATAAATAGTATATGTGTATGTATGTAGGAAGAACGATCATTACAAACAGTGGAAGGAGTTAGAAAGCCATGAAAACATGTAAAAAGAAAAAATATTTTATGTTTTGAACTTCTGTATTCTTAGTTACATACTGTGGCATTCACTGTCTATTTTGTTGTTCAGAATGATGTACTTAAGATGACTTTTATCATCTCTGGCCCTTGAATGAAATAGACTTTCTAAGACAATCACATAATTGACTATGCAATGATCTGAATTGATTCTAAAGCATCCATCAGGCAATGTAAATGGCATTTCTGGGCCATGTTATGGGCCTTTTTACTTATTTCTTATATGTAAATTTCTTGTTTTGAAAGACAGTAGCATTTTATATACTTTTGCCATCTGTGTGACAAGCGCAATTTTATACAATGAAAAGAATTGCTTTAAGGCAGTTGAAATTTAATTAAATTCACTGAAGTTTGTGATTAAAAAATATTACCCCTAAAACTGGAATTACACAAAACACATTTTGGCACAAATATTGTAGTCCTCTAGCACTTCATTATAAGAAATGACACATGATTTGAAAAAAAAAATCTTACATGGAAAATATTGATTTTGACAATGTTTCAGAACACAGCATTGGTAGTGTGTGTATTATTCAAAAGAGAATGTGTCAGAGATCCCTGTGGTGAACCTTCAATCTCCTGCCAGGTGTTATAGCACATAGTGAGGAAAAGGAAGAAAAGGCAAGAAAGAAAGGAAGGAAGGAAGGAAGGAAGGAAGGAAGGAAGGAAGGAAGGAAGGAAGGAAGAAGAAGACGAAGAAGAAGAAGAAGAAGAAGAAGAAGAAGAAGAAGAAGAAGAAGAAGAAGAAGAAGAAGAAGAAAAAGAAAGAAAGAAAGAAAGAAAGAAAGAAAGAAAGAAAGAAAGAAAGAAAGAAGGAAGGAAGGAAGGAAGGAAGGAAGGAAGGAAGGAAGGAAGGAAAGAAAGAAAGAAGGAAGGAAGGAAGGAAGGAAGGAAGGAAGGAAGGAAGGAAAGAAAGAAAGAAAGAAAGAAAGAAAGAAAGAAAGAAAGAAAGAAAGAAAGAAAGAAAGAAAGAAGGAAAGAAAGAAAGAAAGAAAGGGAGCGTGAAGGAGACAGAAGGAGTGAGAAGAACAAAGGAGGGAGGAGAGAGAGACAGAGAGGCAGAGAAAGACATAGACAGGATTATAGCACAGCAGGAATCTGAGATGACTAGTTGTTTATGAGGAACAAAAAGTCAGAGGCAGACAGGATCTCAACATTTGTTGATTGAGGAGGGGGTTACTGGATGATTCAAAAAGGCAGAGGCAATCTAAGGCTAAGAAGGATCTTGCTCCGAAGTGTCTTTTAACCTCAATGACCTTAGTTTTAGTCTTAGTGGGTAGCATAGGATGGCCCGCCCATAAATTTATAATGAAAAAGCACGGAAGAGTTATATTAATAATCCTAAACCCATGTTCATCCCATCAGGAAGCATGAAAACTTAGCCATTATGAATTTGTGGTTCCCAGCATATCCCCGTTTTTGTTTTTGTAATTGAGCAGTTGAAACAACACACAGGCTATGATGGGTATTATAGCAGCAAACTTATTCTCAGGAGTTTGCGAAAGGTTCTGTCACATTACAATCTTGTGAGCCCCTTGTGCTTTCCTTTGTAGTTGTCTCCATGCCATGGGTTCTGTAGCCTGCATGGATTATGGTACTCATGGTTTCAGGATTTTCTCCAGGATCACCCGAGGGCATTGCTTTCTCCAGAATCACACGTTCCATAACAATGTTCCATTGTCCACTAATACAATCATGTCCTTGCCCTGTTATTTACTGCAATGGGCTATCCCACGTTCTGTTTGGATGTTCTTTTATAGGACTTGAGCCCTACTGGTGAACACCACATTTGTTCTTTTGCCAGTAAAAGTCTGAGTGAGGGCACTGACTTTCTGCAACTAGAGTTTTGAAATTGAAAGCAAAGATAGCAAGACCTAATTGTGCACGTGGAGATAATTATATTCTCCCTTTGGTTTTTGTAATCGTGCCAATAGTCACAGTTGTCTTCTACACTGAACCTTCCAAGGCCTAGTACTGGCTGCCTACAATATTTTTAAATGACTTATCTATTTATACAATTTACCCTATGAAGAAGTAACCTTAACTGCAGTTAGCAGAAAATGGGTATTGTTCTGGTCTAACTGTTGCAAGCTGAGAAGGGTTGGTGTAAGGGTGGTTGCAGTCAGGAGCCTTCTAATGGGCTCAAATAGGCATCATATTGTGGTTTAGCAGTTATAACTCTCTTTACAGTGTTGATCTCATGGGTACCAGTAAAAGGAGTCTAGCACATTTGTTGTTGGTTCCATCTGCATGGTCACTTGGGGTTTGGCAGCATCTAATCAGCAATACACAAATTATATAAGGAATTAGAGTATGTATAATTGAAGTACATTTTGCAGTAGTTTTTCTTAATAACCTATAACCCTGCTCAGCTATCAGTATAGCTGGAAACTACTAGAAAGGTTCAGCAAATTATGCCCCTTTTCAAAACACCTTTTGTTGTAATTTTCTGCTAGGAGTTTAAAACCAAGTTAAAGTAAGACCTATGTTCATTAAAACTAACTTCTCACTGTCTATCAAGGTCAGTTAAGTCTCCTCAGGATCTACATTAAAATCATGCACAGAACTTCTCAGCTCCTCTGTCATCATCAGCCTTCAGGATGAGTCACAGTCTTTGTTTGGCCAATTGCTTTCTATGCAAGCAAGGCAGACATTTCCCTCTAGTGGACCCTCCTTTGGCACAATGTTCACTCTATTCTCTGGTCTCCAGAGTATCAGTTGGCTCCACTGTATCCTGGCCTCAAGCAATCTCCTTGATGAGGAAGTTGTGTGACTTACAAGAATAATTCTCTCACATTCTTCTTTCTTACTGACACTCAGGGATTAGGACCAAAATATGGGCTGTGCTCCGAGCCCAGTTACCTTTTCAGATTTAGTCTCCAAACCACAACTGTTAAACATTCAGAAGAGAGCGTTACTATTGTAGTGGGTGGGATGATCTTAACTATTATAATCTCACCTCAGTAGCAAGCCCTTTGAAATACAAAGTGTAGATAGAAGGCTGTTAGTCTTCATTAACCATGGTTGTTTTGAAGGGACACAAAACACTCACTCCTTTTCTTTTTAACTCCATGTAAAGGGAGGGACAATTAAGTTTACATAACCTATAGATAAACTCACTACCTCACCTCCCCCCATGTAACTTACTATAAACTCACTTAGAAAAAATATCAGGGTCATAAAATAGGAAAAAATGTCTAGAACAACTTGGGGAATCCGGAAAATATTAAAGCACATTGTGCTATGATAGGTAGATAGTCAACAGTGTCTGGGAAATGTAAACCTTGTGACAGTTGTGTGACATTCTTATAAAATTCCTGAAAATGAGGTAATGTGGTTACTATGGAAACCAGAAAAGTATATAACCTGGAGGTAAAGTCCAAAGAGGGATGGCAGTTTGGGAGTACTGATTCAGAGTCATGTGTCAGCCTTCAACCCCAACAAAAAGTTTCATTGATTCTATAACATCACTCTCTCTTCTGGTTGTGTTCCTCACTACAACTGCGGGAATAGTTTCAACATTTGAATTCCTCAGAATGTTCACAGAACACAGCTATCAATCGATAAAATTTGAGATTAAAAGCAACTCATGGTACTTAAGCATGAAAATCATGTTATGTATGAAACACATTTTTGTTTTGGCAGAACCAGGGATTGAACTCAGGCCCTTATACTTGCCAGGGAAGCACTTATTATGAAATACGTTTAAATGTCAATCTTAGGAAAGAACAGCATGACACAAGTTATATATATATATATATATATATATATATATATATATATATATATATAATTTTTTTAATTTTTTGGTGTGGGGCAGGTGGTCTCATGTTGTTTTGACATATACCTCTTACTATAAGTAGCTGGAGAACAAGACAAAGGCAGATTTCAGAATCTAAAAGAAAAGGCTTATGACTACAAACAATCCCAGCTTTACATTTCAGAAAACCTGTACATCTGAAAGGCATGAATACATTTAATAAACCATGATATTAATAATAATAAATTGTCATAGCTAAATGAAGAGTTTATTTCTTACTTTGGTTTTGTACCAAGAGGAGCTTTAAAGGCAAGGCATGGTGGTGAATGCTTGTAATTCCAGCATGCAGGACGCTGAGGTAGGAGGATTGTTAGGAGACCAGAGCTGAAGGCCAGCCTGAGCTACATAATAAGACACTGACTCAAAAAGACCAATGAAAATAGAGAGGATTTTCTGAATGAGAAAACTGTATTATCTCATTTAAAGAAAATTCAAACTTTTGAAAATTAGCAATGTAAATGTATCACAATAATTCTTTTCAGCAATGTTTACTCGGGGAGTGTCTCCCACTAGAGCATGGGAAATATTGGAGCTTATTGAACAAAGGCTGGAATAAGACTATTCCAGGCAGCTGTTCCTTTATTTACCAAGGTTAATCCTTTCTAACAGCTCCCTACCCCAAGTGATCTCTATTTAAC
Source organism: Ctenomys sociabilis (assembly GCA_004027165.1). Classification (NCBI taxonomy): domain Eukaryota; kingdom Metazoa; phylum Chordata; class Mammalia; order Rodentia; family Ctenomyidae; genus Ctenomys; species Ctenomys sociabilis. The sequence continues at coordinate 38,531 of PVKA01006086.1, read as the reverse complement.
TATCGTCATCATTTTTATAATGTGTGCAAATTAGAGTATAATAATTCACACAATATTTTAAACCAGTGAAAGACTCTTTCAGCTATGGTACACAATGATATGTATTGAAATCATTTTGATCAAGTAACAATGTGGATAAAAACATAGCTTTAATTTTGGTGACATTTATTTCTAAGTCAATTTATATTACAGACAAATGTTTCAGACAACAAAAAACAACAAGAGAAAAAGTTTTTATTTTTTTTCTTGACAGTACATCAGGGATCTGGGGGTGATTAGTTGTTCATGAGGAATAAAAGGCCATGAGACAACCAGATCTCAGCATTTGTTGGCTGAGGAGGGATTCTTTGATGACCTAAGAGGACAGAAGTGATCTTATCTTAGAAGGATTTCACCCTGGAGTGTCTTTTAATTTTAGTGGTCTTAGTGGGTGCAAGAGAACAGCCCACCCCTAAGGAGATAGAATGAAAACTCAAAAAGTTGATACCAAAATCCCAAGCCATTGTTTATCCCATAGAAAGTATATAAAATTAAACATCATGAATTTGTGGCCCCCAATCAATATTCACACTTAAACTATTAAAATTATGAATTGAATAACATTATTATATACTCCTTCCTTATACATTGCATTACTATTAAACACATATTTAGACATAAAGTACCAATTTTGTGTGAATATATGACCAATTTTTCCCTTGAAGGATTGACACCATGCCTTTTATCTCTTTGTCTTATTTGATGCTCCTTATAGTGTAATTTTCTTGGCATATATTTGCTGATTAATTGATTCTTGTAAAGGCTTTGCTAATTATTCATCAAACTTCAGCAGTATATTTTCTCAAAATGATCAAAGAGTTCTAGAGAAAGCTGCATGTTTACAGTGCTTAGCATGATAAATTTGAAAATGCTTAACCCAGAAAGGACATAATAAAGAAAAAAGAAGAAGAAATAAAGGACAAAGATAAAATTCAATCCAACAATACTTATCACAGACCTCATTTTATGCATTAAATAACATTTGTAAACCATCTTGACATCAAAGATTTTATTTCTCGGAAAACCAGGAATAAATTATTTCTTTATTACACAGGTCTCAAGGATTTGCTGTTCTGGGTATTCATGGATGTGCTCCAATTCCATCAATGAACATATTTCAGGTTTTCAAGTCTCTGTGAAATAGATCTTAGACACAAAATGGTGCTACACAGTGGAGCTTCATAGAAGGTATATGTGGGGAACGTGGACTTACAGCAAAGTTAGTTGAATACCCTCAATTTGTGGTTTATGTTAGGCACATATGTTTATTATGGAGCATTCACTAAGTTTCCTTTAGTAAAGCTATACAAGTGTAGAGCAATTCAAATGAAAGAGAAGTAAATATCTATGTGATTACTGAATATTGTAATTTGCTCCTCAAGCAAATATCCCTGTTGCCTCAATCTAGACTAATCTGATAACTCAGACATGCTGAGATAGGTCTCTGCTAAACAATTAGTGCAAAAATGTACCTGAAAAATAAATGTCTACAGTCAAGGATAAGGCAAATTAGAAGAAAATACAAAGTCATGAACCTAATCCTTTCAGAATATGATGGTATTTCAGAAGTCATAGTTGTAGTTCTAAATAGCTTTCAGTGCCTGATATGGGGCACACACACATTAAGTGGAATGTACTTGAGCTTTGGATGCCAACTACTAACTGCATGGCTGGCAGATGAAGAGGCATTTATACTATAGCTTGTACAGCACAGAAAACACTGGCTATTGAATTCTTCCATGGCTTTGTAATAGTACATTTTCCAGTGAGTAAAAGTCAGTAGGGTTGTGGTAGAAGTTTCACCCTAAATTCCTGTATGGGAAATTTGATGTTCAGTTTAGAGATACTGGGTTTTTAAAAGATGTTAATTCAGGAGTTCTCCATCCTTGTGAGTGGTTTAGGATCATTGCTGTAGGACTTAGTTTCTTATACAAAGGCTATATCAGCCTTCTCTTGTTCTCAATTTCTTGCCCTCTAGTGCCTTTCTACTTTCTTCCAAGGGTGGTGCTGCATGAAGGCCTTTGCTGGAGGCACCCCGTGACTATTCCAGGCTCCAGGAAATCAAGAAATGAATTCTACATCTTTAAGATTTATCCAGTCTTTCTGCTACAGCAGTGCAAAGTGGGATGCAGACTACATAGTTGAGTCATTAGTGTGCTTGAAAGTAATGAAAGTAAATCTATACTACATTAAATATTAAATTCTACATTACCTTAAATATAAACACTTTGAATTTAATTTTACAAATATTTGAAATAATTGTTATCTAAAATAATTATTTTTAGATAATCCCAAAACTGTTTCTAGCATTGCTATTTGCATCATCAAACGGATTATCTTATCATATTGGTACTTAAATTGTGTTAATAATGGTTGATTTTATAAATTATATCTGTTATTCAAGTTATAATTTATTTTGGCAATATTCATATTTATAATCCACTGTAATTTGTAATGGATTTACAAATATTTTGGGTATTTCGAATAATAAGTTTCTGTTTCATAGTTTTGTTATCATTTTGAACCTTTCTTATTTTTTAAATTTCCACTTTAATCATGTATTCTCTTTGGGGAGACTGAACAATTATAGTAATTATCACCATATCATTATTTCATATGTCAATCAAAAGTAAGTATTTAGGAATTAGGTGAAGGTCTTCAAATAGAAAAACAGATATGTACAAATTGAGTGCATGGATCGTGTGTTGTCTCCCACTGTGGTTTTAGTCTTGCCCATTTGTTGTATTAGTTTGTTCTCATAAGAAAAAAAATCAGAGGGATTAACCAATGATTTCTTTTGTTGATTTTCATCTTACTTCATTGAAGAAGATGAAAATCGGAGACAACTTAATCAGAGTTACATAAAAATGTTGGAGTAAACAGCTTTGCAAACACCTGAGCCAGAGAGGTGATGAACATTTTAGAGCTTTCAAGGCCAAACAGCTGGCAGTAGTCAGTTTGCCATTTCTCCTGTATCTACTGTTGTTTAATTTATCATTCGACTATGGTCTGCTTACCACAGTTTAGAGATCAGAAGTGAAGGTTAAAGAAGTTAAAGTGTTCACTCTAATTAAGTACTAAAAATGAGGATTTGCATTTTGAAATAAAATCTCTAAAGACCATTTCATTTATGGTAGTTTTAATTAAATCCCTCTACCTAAGATTTCAACACAGTAGAGTGCTGAGTTCTAGTCTACATATGAAGTGGTTGACTATACATGTGTGTATATATATATTTCTACTTACTTCCCATAGCACCTTTACAAACATGGTAGGCTATCACTAGGAATGCTTTAAAGTCATTTTAAGTATGTTTATAACAAAGGAAATACAGGTGGATATTCCTATGTAACTAAAACTGTGATAAAAGCAGCAAAGATATTTAGGTTGCTGGAAATCTAGGGGAAATGAGGTCAATCCCTTTGTTTTTGTCAAGTCTAAAATGAAGAAATTAGATAAACTCCTTTATTAAGTTTTTCACAGCTCAGTATTGTGCTAAATGAGATATATTTTTATGATATGTATTGATAAGAATACAATTGCTATGGTGTTTGGAAATGGGATGCTTAAATTCGCAGCAACAAACAAAGTGAAAGAGGACAATAGAAAGTCTTAATATTTGTGTCTCATCTACTAGCCACTCTCACTTCTGTGAAATTAATGTTTAAAGGGAAAAGATAGCAAATTGTCAGCAAACTCTTTCCCAGAGCATAATACCTTTAGAAAAATAATCTTTGTTATGAAGAACTGTTATCCTCATCACTTTATGAGGAAGACAGAGGATATTGAAAAGATAATGTATCATAATATACTTTCGTATAATGTCAAATACATATATAAAATCTTGCATGGTCTTTGGTGACTTACATTTGGTGCATTTAAATATGTGTATATGTAAATTTAACTCCAAATATGTAATAAAATATGTAAAATGTATATTCCCAAAATTATTATTTTTATTTTTAGAAAACACGTTTACGATCAATAGTTCAAAACATGTGTAACATAAAAATACGTATTAAAAGTTACTATATGCAGAAAATTAATAATTTGCTGTATTTATAGTCTATAATTATATCTGTTTGAAGATTCCAGTGTTTGTAGATGTTGTCATATTAAATATAAGATTCTGTTAGATTTGATATAGAATTGCATTCTTACTTTAAACTTAGCTGTATATCCTACGCATTATCCATCCAATCAAGTATTATTTAAAAATCATATCACATTTTCCATCTTACTGTGGACCTAAAATATATGTAATTGTAATCCAAAAGTTAGAAATTCAGATTGCTTATAATCAGGTTTTCCTGTTATAAGTGGGCAATGATTTCCATCTTTGTACTAGAAGTTTGTGTAGATTTTTTTATTAGTTTCATAGAAAAGTAATAAATTCTAGAAGTGAAATTACTGTATGAAAGAGTTTGAGCTTTTTCAGTCCTTGGTATATACTGACAAATTGATTTCCAGATAGTCCGTACCAATTTACACTCTCACTATGTATAGCATATAGGTAGGACTCCTGGAGCACACTTCCTAAGGGACTTTTGAGGTTTTTGTTGATTTACAAATAAACCACAGTGGCTGTTGCCTATTTTACTTGAATATTTGTAACTAACAGAAAGATTGAAATATTGCTTCTGTGTTTATATATAACTTGTATTTAGTTTTCCTTGAAAAGTGTCCATATAATTTTTATGTTGCTATATTGATTTTCAAGGAGTTATAATTTCTATCACACATGTGCATTTATGGTTATGTGTAATTCTATGTCTAGTTCTTAGAGGATTTCATAATATTCTCATCCCCTTTTAATATTAGTTTTGTTATATTTCATTATGAACACATATTTTTAAACATTTTTACATTTTTCCTCCAATATTATGACTAAAAACTAATTTCTGAGTTAATATTTCACTTTATACAAATTTGTAAATCTCTATATAATTTTCATTACATTGTATCATTAAAATTATAAAACATTAGATTTAAAGTGCTTTTACCACCATGCTCAGTTATTTATTACGTAACATGTAGTATTTTATAAGGTATGACTAACAGTTCATTTGAATTTCCAGGGAAATTTAAGCTTATTTTAATTTGGCATTTGAAATCTGTCAGCATTCCTTTAACCTGTCACAGGTTTTGATATGCTATAATAATTTTGATACGTTTAAAAAGGAAAAATAACACTGTATTCCCAGGATCAAAGCCTTTCGTTTAAAAAATGAAGACCCTAGTCATCACATCAAGGTTGTTTTGTTCTGTGTTATTTCATTAAGTACAAATATGTAAAAAATGTTACAATAACACATTTTAGTCATGTATTATTGTAAAGCTCTTTTACTAAATGAATTGAGACTGTGTGACTTTCTTGTGATGTTTAATAAAATGATTCTAGAATTCTGTGGATGGTTATCTTTGAAAGGATCATCCAAAGGATACCAATGATTGGCCATTATTTTATCGCTTATAAAGAACTTAAACTTTCCTTTGCTCTGTAATTTCATCTTAAGACAACAGACCTGTGAAGCTGGCATTTATGAATTCATTTTTTTCTACCTTTACTTATGAGAAAATACAAGACTCAAGATTCTGAGTAACTTTCTTAAAATCATGTAATGTTGACAAGCCTGAAATTTAAACTGTTTCTTCTTAGAACAGATACCATGTTTTCTATTAAGATACTTTCTTAGTTGCCAAATATATAATTCTCTTATGTCAAAAAATAAATAAAAATTAGTGTGAAACTTAGGTGATGATGAAGAAACTTTACAGCCTGTATTCTGGGATGTTAGATGCTTTCAAATGAAAAAAGCCTGCATATAAATTTTCAATTTTATTTACCTCAAAATGTTATAATTCTGCCAAATATAATTTAAGGAATAAGGATTGAAAATGAAAATTATTATTATTCTCAGATATGACACTCTACATAGAAGCCCCCAAACTCCCACCGAAAGACTTGTAGATTTGATAACTAAATGGAGTAATACGGACGCACTTCTAGTCTGTCACTGTCTCAGGCTACTCCCCCACCCCCACCCCGCTGCGAGCTCCTCCCAAGTGGTGCGGCTGCGAGAGTCAGAACTCCTGCGCACCGACTGGACTAGCGCTTCTCTGAGGAAGTGAAACCTGAATCCTTCCTTCACCTCTTTATACACCATTTTTGGGCTGAGTCACTCTGTAAATGTGTTGAAGATAATACGTGTAGTAATGCCATTGTTAACCCCACATTTTGATCCAGAAGTTTTGCTTTTGAACCTTTGAAAGATGTTTATGTTTTGCGATTCTCATAGGTTTGTGTCTTTTTTTATCATTGATTGACAGATCGATCTGTTTATTTTTGAGTCAGGTTTTTTCCTATGTAGTTCAGGCTGCCCTTGAGCTCACTTTGTATCCCAGGCTGGTCCCAGACTCGCAGCCCTCCTCTTCCTTCAGCTTCCTGAGTTCTGGAATTACAGACATGGGACACTGTTCCTCCCCTACCCCAGGTGTATCAACAGACTACTCAAAGAGGATGCTCATAGTAATTTCAGGAAAATTAACTCAGTGCTGTTGATGAAACCCTTGTTCCACAAATAAAATTCAGACTTACTTACTATCAAGAAAAAAATATTTGTGTTATTTAATACCATGTAAAATTGGGAAAACATGAAAGAATGGTAAGAAATAGCTTCTCCAAGGGACTATCTTTCCTTTCTGTCTCTTTTTCTTTTTTTCTATTTTAGAGTAGGTTCCATGGAGTGTTCAGGGTCTACTACTAGATCGGAGTCATAGTGATCCGCCTGTTTACAGCCTCCCAAGAGTTAAGATTACAGGCACGCAACTCCAAACCCAGTCTCAATTGCTGTCTCAGTGCACCCCTGAGGCAGGGCCGGCACTGAACACCTGGGAATGGCAATCCTTTGAGCTATTTGGCGGCCCCTTCTTTCAGTTCTGATTTATGCTTAAAATTTTGTTTTTCCAGATTTCTGCCACAGCTGAGGATTTAGTGACACATTTCCATTGGCTCTTTAATCCTTTTAACATTGCATCATCATCATCATCAAGCATGATGCACATTCAGAAACACTTTCTAGGCCTATCTTCCATGCCTGAGATGAACCTGCTTGGAATTCAGGAAGTCCTGGTTTCTTCCAGTGGGGAGTCCTGTTTACAGATCAGTATCTGCTTATTGTAAGTGGAAGACCAGCACCAAAGCCTGTCTCATTCACAGAGCTGGAGCCTCTGTGGTGTGTGTGTGCAATGGGAGCATGCAGGTACATCTGACAGATCCTAATGCCTCCATCTCTATGCACCTGCTGGAATCCCGGCTGCCTTTCCACCATCTACATTTGCATGCATCTCTCCACCACAATGAAATATTAGCTCCAACCATCAAAATACACTCACTCCATTGCTCCATCTGATAATACTAAAAAAAGAAAAAGAAAAAAAAAAGAAAGAAAGAATTAAACTTTTAGATGCACACTACTGCAGAATCACAATGCTCAAGATCTCAAAATTATTTGTGGCTCTATTTTCCCCCTGCATTGATAAAATACAGTTAAAATGTCATATTCAGAGATGTGAAAATGTGATTTATCTATTTGTTTCTCTGTTAGTTTGGTTTTGCTTTTTCCTTCTTCAGTGTGGTTCTGTGAAATGTACTGTCATACACATTCGTTTTGGTTTGTACTCAATTTTTGAATTTGTATTGATTTCGTAGTGATTATGCCATATATAGCATGCATTGGGATTCTGTGTATGGAAATAAAACCCATTTTACAATCAATTTACTCAGAATCTGCAATATTCTTCTCCTTAAATTGTATTACTGAAACATGAATACAGACTCCAAATATTCTGCATAGCAAACTTCACCATTCTTTGCCTCATAGAAGGAGGGTGGTAAACGTCTTTCTTGTATAAACTGGTCTGGAACATTGTATGAAGAAGGATTTCTTGATCAAACTCTAAGTACAAATTGTACAAATTCTACCATAGCCCACCTATTGATTTCTTCCATATATATGAGACTAGAGTCAAGAATTTTGTGTGTATTTCTTGTCAGTTTGCCAAACAAAGTCTTACTCCTTGTAAACTTAACTTTCTGTTAAAAAAAAAAAAAAAGAAGGGACAGTTCATAATATTTCCTTATTAACTTCATGGATTGTTTAGAATTGAATCATATGGCATTTTAAGCTCTTTGTAAATTATGAATAATTCTAAAATGGAAGTTATTACTGAGTTTTGGAGCATTTTAAAGCCATGGGTACATACGTCCTTTCTACCTTATTTTAGGACCAAACCATTTGTGCATTATTTTTGGTTCCTCTGCATGGTAGGAGTTAAAGTCCTACCTCAGAGATTAAGGTCTGTAATTTTAGGATATCTAAGAATAGCAGGATAAAAATTGACCACAGGCTAGCTTGCACTGGCCCCTCCATTGAGCCTACGGGCTACTGGTAGGTCGCGACACAAAACCTTCCAAAGCTCTGCCATGTTTCCTTTAAAGATCGCCGCTGCTGGAATCCTAAGAACATCTGAACACAGTAGGAGGAAAACTTTAACTCTCTGCCTTTTACATTTCATCAGCCTGACCCTTGACCTTCCCAGCCAAACAGAGAAGCTGTGATGGACTCTATACTTCTGATTATAGATCTTGGTTTTCCTAGTGTATCATACAAACAAGCGCCTTTCTGTGAAGTTTTGTAGTTCAGATCGGAGAATACTTGCTATCCTGCTTTGATCCCTAGACATGAAATCCCTTGAACCAGGCTGCCTATGGCGAGTGCTTCTGTGCCAGTGAAACAGGAGCAGTGCTTAAGCACTCTTCCCAGCCAGGTCCTGAAGCAGGCAATAAATGTGATTGAGGAGCAACAGCCACGGGGGAATCAAATACTGTTTTTCTTCTGCCAAAAGGAATGCTTTTAAAAACGACTTTGGAAACCCCCACAATTCATAAGTGACCCCTACTATTTTATAGGAATAAAATGCCAAGGTAAAATTATCTCCTGCTTCAGAGAATATTGCATTTATGCGCTTTAGACTCATCAGGAAATAGAGCAACTAGGAGTGACTTATCTGTAGAGTAAATATTTTACTTGATTTTTTTTGTTTTCATCTATTTGTTGACTAAACCAAATGCAAAATATAAAATAAAGAAACAAACCACCAAGTCATCTCCTTTGAATATTTATCTGCCTCTTTCCTGGCATCAGATTGTTTATTCATTTATATTTATATTTATTATTCATCAAAACATTTTTATATTTAAGGCTTCATGTCAAGAGATGGAATGCAAATAGTTACATCTGAAAAAGAAACTTAGAACTTTAAACAGATTCAAAAGCACAGGATAATTTCAGCCTCACCAAAAATAAATGGTAATTTCATTATACTATGTATTATTTTCAGTTAATGTACATAGGTATATTTATGGCAATCTACAGTTTCTTTAAATAACAATTTAAAAACCTGTTATTCAAAAAATGTTTCTAAGTCTTCTGTTTGGTTGAAATAAGCTTTCTGTTTTGAACAGCTTTCATAGAAGCTTAAAGTATTACAAAGACCTAAAGATGCTATAATTTCAGTCTACTTTGAAGAATTACATCACTTTTCTTGAATTAAGTAGATAGCTAAAAAGATTCACCTTTTTCTTCAGTTAGTGGATTCAATATATTTTTAGTTATTGCTGTTTTCTTAAATTCCCATTAAACACATTTGTGGACAAGATCTTATTTCAATGTTTATAAATTAAGTACAACTCCGAGTAACAACATAAAATAATCAGTGAAGTTTTTGTCATGTTTTTGTTTAAAAACATTTATTATCAACATAAATCTGGAAGTGGTGAGGGATCTTCTTTTATGATTTCTATTCCTGGATAATGATTATAGATATTGCAAAGGCAATTTAATTTAAAAATGAAGTGAGTAAATAAAATTGAATAAAATAATAACGGTGAGATCAGGACACTGTATCTATCTGGCTGATGATCCAGGCAAGGCCTGAGTCAGAATGCTTTCAATTACTCAAGAAAATCAGAAATATACACCTCTTTGTGGCAACTTACTAGTGGCTTTGTAAAACAGAAGTATGTCATAATCAATTTTCTTTCTAGAAGGGTTGTCAAATGCACCACATTTTAGTAAAGACAAAGCAAGTTAATATTAATACTTTTCAAAAATAATTTCATTCTGTGCTTAAAAGCACTCTGTAATTTTATTTCAGTTGCTTATTTCAGGCCCACCATTCCATGTTCCGGCTTTGCTTCACCTTGTGGAGAAAAATTTGTCTGCTAAAAGCATGGCATTTTGTATTACCAATAAAATGCATAAGCATATACCACACCCTTTAGATTCATGGTCACATTTTAAACTGTAAAAACAAAATACACAAAGACATCTACTAACTCTTTAGTACCCATTATTAATTTTATCTTTTTAAAAAACAGCAGTATTGTGATCATTCATTCTAAGAGACAATAATCTAGCTAAATCTCAGTTATAAATCCTCAGTGACATGAACACCATTTATCCATTCATTTATTTAGAAATTGGTTTGTTCTTTTATAAAACATGTAATTCAATATTTCAAGTCAGCATTAGCTACATTTAGATGAAAAATTATTTTGAGAAAAAGTATATTGAACAGTTAAATCTAATAAACAGCAATAATAAACACCTTTGATTGTTGATGTCTGTTGAACTCTTTATATCTGTTAGAAATACATTATATATATGGCAGGACAGAGAGTCACTGAAGCATCTATTGCATTTTAATATTGTTTAATTTTTAGAAATATTTTTATTAGTGTATTTGTGATATTTAATAAATACATCATCATGGTGACCGATACATATTTATGCTGCACTGTTCTCTTTCTGGCTTTCCCTTCTCCTCCTTCTCCTCCTCTGCCTCCTGTTCCCGGCCACTGAGCTGAAGCACTTCAAGTCAGGCATGCACCATGGAAATGCTGACGCGGTGTGAGCGGCATTGCTGGACTGTGCATGCGATTAGCAGAGGCAGCTACAGCTGTCTCCCAGTGTGTTCTGCAAACTTGGACCAAAGAGGAGTCTTGACATTTCAACAAGAAATGCCAGTGTCTTGTGTGTGTGTATTTGTAAGGTGTGAAAAGCTGTGTGTTGTAGTATTCATTACCAGGTCAGTTTCTTGGGGTTGGCTAATCACTGGCTCTAATACAAATCCAGGATCGCAGCTTTTCCCGATATTTGTATGGCAGGCAGCTCCACAGCAGCACCTTCTGTAATCCCTTCTCCTGCAGTTAGAGCTACTAGAAAAGCTTAATAATATCCCAGAGGCAAAGATGAAACGGTATTTCCACAGCTACTGTTTGCTGTAGAGAGCTTTTGAAGTCAAGCTTAAGATGTCTTTATTTTCCTACCAGAAAGAATTTTTTTTACCCTCTTTTACTCTGGCATTGTCATGATGATGGCTTTCTGCTTGAAAAATATCCTAGTAGCTGCAGTTCTCTCATAAAGCATTGGGGAATGAGAACAGCTTTTCATCAGGGGCTGTTGGAATCTGTAACTACAGTTTGTCACTCCTGAAACCTAGGGCTATGCTGGTAGCAATCTCAATTTAAAACTCCCAGTTCATTTTCTTATCAGGTTTAGGGCAGTCACGACTTTCACTGTCAGCTTATTGGGCCCTAACCTGGCTTTTAACTTTGTGGTTAATTAAATTCTAAAACGTGTGTAGCATAGAGCTCTGGAAAACCTTTGCTCTATGTCATCTAGAAGGCAAAGGAAAACAAAAACAAGATCCTACCAATGCACAAAAGGTTAAATCAGTTGTGAGAATGGAAAACTAGGTGAAATTCAGATGTAATTTATGATAGGAGATGATGTTTCTCCATTGATTTGAAAGCCCTCATTTTAGCCAAAAACCTGATCTCAGGATCACACTGAAAAGCTGTGAGAAACGTGAGAGTAAAATAGCCTTTTAAATTATTTGCTTAATTCAATAACACAGTTATCGGGGGTAAGAGAAAATGACGAATTTTGCAGAAGATTGTATTAAAAAGTCAGATAAATGAAGAGATTAACCAAAACAAGACAGAAAAAAATCAGAGTAACATAAAAGGAAAAAGTTAAGGAGGTTCTGTGCTTCGACAGGTAACTGAACGCTACAAATATCTTCCTATGTAAGAAAAATAAGTTATTTTTTGCTAAAAATCTCACCTGAGTTTCTATCAAAGAAGTACAAGTGTTTCATGAAAATAACATCATATTATTCATCAGATGTGTTTGTAGATCCTTCAAAAGCCTATGAACATAAAATATATTGCAGTTGTGTTTTAAAGTATATTCTATTATTTATGTTATTTATTTATATTTTGAGACAGGGTGTTGCTCTGTAGCTCAGGCTGGCCTTGAACTCACTTGATTGTTTGCCTCTGGCTCTCAGTGCTAGAATTATAGGCATGCACAACAACCTCCAATTTATGTTTTAAAAATTTAATATAAGAAATTTTAGGGAAAAATGTTTAATTTCAGGTACAGTTTTGTTTAATTGAAAAAAAGACAAGATATAGGTATTTGAGGAAGTTTATTCTTGCTTTTCCTGAGGGAACACAAATCTGTTTTGCAAATATGTACTATAAAATCTTTTGTATACTATATAGACATATACTGTAAAGATCATTTAATTAAGAAGCAAGTGCTCTCAGATAGCTTGCCTTTATCAATGTTAAAATTAGGAAATATTTAAAAATTAGTGGCTGTTTTATTATTCTCTGTAGTTCACAGATGCTTTTGCTTAAACTGATAGTCTCATTAGTAAATTAGACTAGAAAAACATTTTTTATATTGTGGAATATATTTTTATAACCTTCTTATTTCTGGAAATGATTGGAGTGAACTGAGAAGCTTTCTATATTACTGGTAAACAGGTATATAATTTGTTTTACAGTCATAGTCCAAATAGCTCCATATTGGAGCCACGAAACATGACGGATGGGATTAGTCCTAGGATGAGTGCTATTTAATAATTCCATCAATCATCTCAAAACATGCTCATTTACTTAGTTAATAACATCAGACCAGGAAAGGTTATTTAGCACCTTGAAGGACAGAATTAAAATGTAATGTGACCTTGAAAATTAACAAGTTTCAGAAGTTATCAGAATCAAATTATAACATCTTCCAGGAAATACATATTCATGGAGTTAGGTCTAAAATACATCTTGAATGGTAGATTTGGCAAGACTGTCTCAACCCCAGTGGAAAAAAATATCGAAGAATCGCAAGTCACTGCTTTCCTGAGAAACGACAATACAGCTCGAAGGAGTGTGAGCTTAACCTTCACAGTTTTCTGGTGCAGGACCAAACCCTGTCTCAACCTTTTTCAATTGTGTGGTCACTGTGTCTTCTTAGAATCTGAGCTCAGCTTTCTTAACTGCTAGATGGTGAAAATTTTAGTGCCATACGATAAGACTTCAGTGAGAATTAAACAAGCTATTTAAAACAATGCTTAGAATATAATACAGGCTGTGTAATTAACTATAAACACATGTACGTGGTCAAGGAGAAAATACTTTGGATTTTTAATGGGATATTCTTTCAAGAAGGCAATACTTTGGTACTCTCTGCACCAGGGAAGACACTGTATGAAAGATGAAGAAAGATGTATTTATTAAAGACACTGAGTTTCACTGAGTGGCAAATAAAGAAGGATGTTGGACTTAATCACATCTATCAATAATTCCACAAAATAGATTTAAAAAAATATATAGGTGCTTTCTCCATCTTCTACGGACAAGAGGAGAACAAATGTGAATACTGAGAGAATTTCACTCCAAATGGAGAATCGTGAAATCTTTGTAAGATCACACCATGATGAAATCTTGTGAGTTACTGCCCCAGCCCACTGGGGGAAAAGTTATCCTTTGTGACTTTCACATTTGAGGTGATAAGAGAAATCTTAGTATTACTTAAGTCAGTTGCAAATATAAATCAATAGTGTTCAGTTCTGAAAAATGTTGTTTCATTCATATGAAACCAAACGGGAAGCACTTCTAAACTAATACTTTAAAGTATTGTTCTCTTGGGTCAGCAGTTCTCATTAAGGATAAAGACTGAGGATTTCAGATTCACCCTTCATGATATTACTGTGGAGAATGCAGTTGAGGTGCTGAGAATTCTCAACAGGCAAGTTATGGACAAAAGGAGAAAATTATCAGCGGATGCATCCCTGGAGAAAAGTTGTGATCCACTACTGTGATGTGACGCTGTTCTGCATGCATGTTCACAGAATTCACTAAAAATAAACTAAGTTCATTTCTTTGTGTCTCTGTTTCCTCATCTTTGCACTGAGAAGATTCTACATTAGGATACTCTAAAAGACAAGTTCCATTCAATGGTTTTATAAATATCAGAGGGCTTCACGCACGTGGGTAAGTCATCACTATGTCCTGAAAATAGCCAGATCCATGCACACAAGCAGTTAGAGTCCATAAAATCCTGCCCCAGTTTGAATTCCAGTTAATTAGGTCAAGACAGTTTGGCAGCCTTCTGATATATTTCTCAGAGCATTCAGGAACAGCAGTGATGGGTGTATTCTTAGTGCCTAGAGACAGACATTGAACAGAGCTGAATCCAGCCCTTTCCTGAAATTGGTCACGGCCTCCTCGCCTGTAGATCTATGGCCATTGCTCATTCATTCGCCCAATGCCAGTTGTCATCTGAATGTTGTCTCAGCAAAGTTCTGAAAGTGCTTACTTTCAAAGATATAACGCAAACATACTCTGAGCCATAATGAATCTATCATTAAAGTTGTCACCAGAGTTGCTGAAACTGACCATAACAAGATCCAGAGATTTTTTCGAAAAGTTAATAAGATTCATGTTGATTTGGGCCATTATCTTCCTCTACAAAAAAACACCTCATGTTTTCTTTAATAAACTTCTGTTTTCTCAGCTGAAAATATAGGAAAGTATGTCATTTTTCATAAATGTTTCTTCTGTAGGCTTTTATTTATTTTCAGAAATACTAAGAATATAGTGTACTTCAGAATTTAATATATAGCCTGCTGCTAAACTATTTATGTAAAAATAATAGCCAACATGTTAAGAAAAATGATATTAAAACTAAACCCTTAAAGCACCTGAGAGAAATATCAAACTCAGCCAATGTTTCTAGAGTTAAAATGGAATACTTTATCAAATTCAAGGAGGCATTTCTTTGACCTTGACCAAAAATTTATTTCAATAGGGAGGGGTTGAAGAGATTTAGATTTAAATTCTTGCCGTGAACGTGCCATTAGAGTACCTGAAACAAGCAAACAGGTCACAATGACATTGCCCTGATTTAGTTGATAACAAATTATTTTTCCAGTCACTTTCACTTCTGCTCAGTAACCATTTCTTGGCAATGACAGTTTTGTGCTGAAAAAAATGTGATTAATTTAATTTTGAAATATCAATTTTGAATTCATGTTTCTCACAGTAAAAATTTAAATTCTTCCTCTTTATTGTTCTGAGAGTTGGAGAGAAAAAAAAAACCTTCTGATAAAATAACTCCTGCTTTGATAATTAGATTCTATAACATTTCTGGGAGTAATTTCTGTCTTTCTATTTATCCTTTCCTTTCCAATGTAGGCCTATTGTTTATCTAGTTGAATTCATCACTTATGCTCAAACTCAACAAATGTCTTGGAGGATATGCTAGGTCTTTAATTCTGAACAAAGGTGAATTGGTAAGGTGATATAGCAGACAGTAACTTTTACCTTCATGCTGGCCATAAATAAAGAAGAGCAGCTCATAGACAACCACAGGCCAAGCACCATCCTTAGAGCTTCACGTATCGTGTAAAAGAGCGACATGCACCAATCTTACATTTAAAGAATTGATGGCTTAACATATGGAAAACCCAGTATTATTATGGACTACTGGGCAATTTTGGAATATTTTGCTGAACTCTCACACCTATAATACTTAATTGACAAAACTAAACAAGAAAAGAGAAATGAATGACCATTTTGTATCTGTGTATTCAAAATAGTTAAGATAGATATACAGCTACATTCTCTTAGTTCAATGAATAGAGGGATCTCTTCTAATAGTGTTTGTAAATAGAATATCATATCTGCAACTTGTACAACAATTAACCAATTAATTGATTTGAAACTGTCTCATTGCTATTTGTTTCTCAATAAAATTATGGAAAAAAATAAAAGTGGTCACTAATGTAGACAAAGTTTGTAAGGATAGATGTTTATCAAATACAGGAGACAGGATTTTTAATGTCTTTAGGACATATTCACTACAGTGTTAAATAAATATGCATTTACAGTCTTCACACTTAGGACATGCTGAGATGGATGTAGCTAAACTTAATTTCATACTGCTGTAAAATTACATCATATATAAAATATTCATTATACTAAAAAAAATAAAATAAAGAATTGATGGCTTTTTAATCCAGACCTCACTCTGTGCTTCTTTCTCTTTTCTTCTTTTTTTTTTGGCAGAACCGTGGATTGAACTTAGGCCCTTGTGCTTGCCAGGGAAGTGTTTATTCCACTGAGCCACCTCCCTGCTCACTCACTCTGTGTTTCAACATTAGCTACAGATACTGTAAAAGAAAATGAAGTATGTCAAAGTAACACCCACATTTTGGCTTTTAAAACTTGGCTACGCAGTGATGTGTGTGATAAGCATTTTACTAAACTGCCTTCTATATGTTGTATGACTTAGTTTATATTTTATTTTGAATTACATGAAGAATTAATATGCAAGCCATGACCTGGAAAAAAATCAGAATGTTGATAGGAAGGTAGAGGGGACTTTGAATATATCTAGGGTATAGATTTTTAAAATGCTGAGTTCAAGAGCACTAAAAGTAGATAAACATTTACGTAAAATGATATGTCTGTTAATCTGTAAATATGACCTTAGTTATTTCTGTCAATACCAACACCTACAGCAGGGATGGTGAACCTTCAAAGCTTTCAATGATAACAAATAATCTGCTGGGGCATGAGTGATATAGGTTCACTACCACTGATCTAGAGTCATTTTTCATAACTCATAGTTCTGTGAAACAGCCTGTCTGCTTGTTAAAGTACACACTTTTACAAAGAAGATCAGAGACAATTCTGAGCCTCCACATTTCTGATAGGACCCCATGTTGTGTTGACATATTAATCTCAGGATCAGGTTTAGACAGTCTGATGATATTAAGGAGTTTCCAATCTTTTGAAAAAGATTTAATCATATATAGTTTGTTTTAATAAAGTCATATGCTCTATTATGAAAGCATAGGCAAAGAAAAGTTTATTCTGTGTATGTGTTTATGAAAGAATTCCCAGAAATAGTACTTGAGCAGAATTTTCATTGGAATTTCATCAGATAGAACAAGACTTTGCCAGTTAGACACAATGGCCTCAAGTTTTCCTATGGAGCATTAATTTTGTGGCATTTAGGGATATAAAAAAATAATAGCAATTTAAAAAATGAGGTTGAAACTTTTTTTTTGCTTTCTTCTGAATTGAATGTATGTATATATATATATATATTTTTTTTTTTGAAATAGGGTCCCTTAAGCTCCTCAAACTATGCTCAAATTCACAGTTATCCTGCCTCAGCCTCTCAGAATACCACTATACATGACTAATTGAAGATTTTGGAATGATTCCAACTGAGACATATGCTAACCTTTCCTAAAATCACCAACTTAACATCACACACTTAAATTTCTAGAACATTTGATGCGGAGAAAATAAGGACAAGTTAGCAAACATTTAATTAGTATAAGTTGGCAAGCTTAATTGTTATCTTTCTAATCAATTCTTTTCTGTCGTTTCACCAAACTACAGTCAAGTTATTTTTTAAAAAGAGAAATTCTTCTTGTAATAGATTTTATGATAGTTGATTTTACATATCGAATTTATAAGGCTAAATAAATAGTTAGCTTCCAAATACCTAACCAGATATTGCAGTGATGGTGCAATTCAGACAGAGCAATTAATAAATTAACAAACTTGGAGTAAATTAAGTTGTTCTCTATAATGTGAATAGGTCTTATCCAACCAGTCAGTGCATTAAATAAAGCAGACTGAAGTCTTCAAAAGATGATTAAGGCTGTCTTAAACTCTCTTTACATCAGAACTGCAACATAAATTCCCAAGCAACGTCTACGTCATCTTTTAAATTCAGTCACTGGACTAGCACTTTGGACTGCTCATGAAAAAAAATAAATAATGACAGTTCTTTGTAAATGATTTAACAAAGACTAAATTTTTGTACCTTGGTAATTCTGAACTTATCAAACATCATACTTAGGGTTTGATAAGGAAAAAAAAATACAGCACACATAGATGATTTGTAAGATTATTTTATATTGATCACCCTAGAGTCACACATAAAGAGAATGTAAGAAATCTGTCCACACATTAATGACCCAGAGAACCCAGCTGAGGGTCTGGATCCCACAGTAATATCCTGTACAAGTCCAGTTAAGGCCCAATAGCAAGGCCTCTCACAGGGCCAGCTGGAGGCCAGAGCCAACAACAGTGTCTCATAGAAGTCTCTATCCGGGTTATGCTCTGGAAAGGCCCAAAGGTCATTAGTGGAAGCTAGAAAGTCTGTGCCACTGGGATGAAGGTTCTGTGTCTTTAGGCTGAGAGATCTGAAGACTTTAGGTTAATGTGTACTTTTACATCTTTCTGTAGGGACATAAGATAGAAATGACTGTCTAAGACTTAGAAATTTAATCTCTAGACTAGCAAGCTGGATTGGGAATACTTTCTTTTATGGAAAGCCAAATAGTGATAATCCTTTGTAAATGATCAACAATTTGTCTGATGTACAGTAACTTGTATGAATTTTAAGCATGACTACTGCTGACAACAGCAGTGAAAAAGAGAACAACTGCTCTCTGCTATTGTTAGAATACATGTTCATGGTTCTTGTGAATTTCCTCCAATTCTTAGCCAATGGATAAAGAAATGGGGGCACCACAGGAAACTTCAAATTGGATGAACTAAATGTTCAGGACTTGTCATAAATAAATAAGGGATATACTTATATTTGTACTTGTGGGACCACTTTTCATAACTTACTCTCTTTGCATAGACTGATCCTTGGGACACACAGCCATGTACTTGTTAGGGCCTGTGAGTGGTTTTCAGAGTTAAAGGCTGGAACATAACCACTTCAGCACATCGAGGGAGAAGAGAAAATGACAATATTCATGTGTGAGGACATAGATACACTGCCAGGCTCAGAGGAGGGGGAAGGGAAGGGGACAGAAAGATGAAAGAGAGGAGAGAAAGATTTCTCTGTCCAATTTTATCATGCCTCTATGAGCTTAAAAAGGAGGATTGGAACCATTACAGGCTTATTGAATCTAAGCAATTTATTATCAGTATGACTGTTGAAATAAAGAGAAGTTTAGCATTCAAGGATAAGTCTAATTTTCAAATTTAGAACTAACTGCAAAATCAGAAGAGCAGTGCGTGTGCCCGTGTGTCATTATTAGATCACTGTCACCATCAGCAGTTATTTTAACATGACACCTTCACAAAAGGGTGGCCTCTCTTGCATCTGTATCAGTGTGACTTTGATTTTCACTAAAAAAAATTTAATATACACTACAACTTCCAAGCTTTTTATCCTCATTATTACTCAGGAATTCTCACTGATTGAGATGTTACATATCATTTTGAGTGGTGTTAACTTAATTATTTCTTATCTGTTGAAGATTTAAACATGCTGGTGTAGCTGCATCAATTATTAAATAAAGGAGAGAATGATCTGTATAGCAGAGATGTGCAATAGAAGGAGGCTTAAAAAAATCTTGCCCTTAACTTCATCTCTTGCTCTTTGTATTTTTTATTTATTTATTTTAAAATGTAAGTAGAAGACCTGCACGCTTATTAGTGTGTTTTATTAATGAAGGATTTGCTTATCAGTGCTTTTAATTTTGTGAAATCTTCCCTCTCAAGCACAGCAGGAAATACTGAAATGTCAGACCCCAATGGGAGCCACCAAACTATTCATGAGTGCCTCAGAGAATCTTATCTATGTGCAAGAAAGAAAGGACTGCATCTAGATATAGATCAGGGAAAACTTAATTTTCCAAAGGTTCTAAAATGCCTCAAAAAATAAAAATATTATTTTCTGATGTAATCCAAATTAAGTTCTCAGAAGCCAGTAATGAATTTCCAGTGAGTCACTGAATACAAGATGCTTATGACTGAATGATAGTAAGTACAGATTACCTCAATGAATTTAAAAATTTTAAATACAGTAACTGAATTGTCAAACAATGTAGAACTACAGACATTACAGAAAGTACCTCAAATTTGTTTCGATCTCTAGTCACATGTATCCCTGAAATTTGTCCTTACATTTCACTTCATCTTTTCATTTATATTAAATTTGCTCCTACAATTATTTTAAATCAGTCTACATAAAATGTTTTATCAGTTCTTTTAGCAGAACAGACTGGTATTTTTCACTTGGACAGGTCTATTTTTCACTGAATTATTATGTCTAGCCTCATGATCAACTTCGGAGCTCTCTTTGTCTCTCACTGCTTCTCACTCTGAAAGGATGTGTAGTTCTTTAAAGACTGATTCATTTTCTAAGTAAATTCTATTTTAAGGTATTATCTGTTGGGAACAAGCTACTGTACTTTTAAAAGTTAAGATATCGAGGAGAAACAAATGCTAAGAAAAACACATAAGGGGGACACTAGGGAAATCCTAAAAGGGCAATATCGAAGTCTAATATTAAAAAAGAGTTTGCATCAAAACCATAACATGATTTTTTTAGAGGCCAATTGTCAACTTTGTTTTTTTTTTTTTTTTTTTAGGAAAGGGTCTACTGGGTGCTCAGGGTCTCACTAGTAGTAGATAAGACTCACAGTGGTCCTCCAATTTACAGTCTCCCTAGAGCTGGAATTACAGGCAGGAACCACTGAACCGAGTCTCCATGACCTTCTCAGGGAGCCCGGGCGGTGGGGCCGCCACCCCAGGCCCCTGAGCCCATTTGCAAGCACTTTCATCTGCTGAGCTATTTGATCGGCCCTCAAATATCAAAACTTTGAAACACCATACATTTACTTATATTCTCAAGCAGTTTTTAGAGTTATTCTTAAGGACTCATTAACAAAATAATCTCTGGTAAATAAAAATTTATTTCTTTGTTTATGTAAATTCATGTTTTATTTGTTGTGTGTTGCTTAAGTAAAAGGTATTCTTAGAAATCAACCAAAGTAATTATACTTGGAGGTGCTATCTTATTACTTTAAAATACATTTGGAATGATCATATTGCCTTTAGTTGTTCCAGTGATATTGAACTTATTTACTGTAGATTTGACACTTGTCATGTGGGAAACAGAGCAAAATAGTTTCTGAGTTGCATTTGAGGGCAAACAGATGAGCCTTTCTACACTGAAAAGAATTTATGCCGACCCTTATGGGTAGTAAACCCGGCATGCACAGAATACACCAAAGCATATCAAAGAGATGACTTGGATAATATTGGCATGAGATTATCATGCATGTAACTCTACAAAGTAATCTGTGTATAATGTTCAGACAGATAGAAAGAAAAGAAAAAAAAATAAGGCCTTTAATCAGGCAGCAGCTGGGTTTTAAGTCTATTGACCCATGCTCAGTACTGTTAATCAGTTCTTGTAATCCAAGCAATCACAGGGCACTTAGAACATTATTTAAATATATTTAAGGAAAAAGCTCATGGAGGCAATTTTTTACTCTTTGATCTCATTTAGGTTATTAGAGCCTCCTTTAATCTTCAAGGTATTTTTCTCCAATTGTGTATCATTAAGGTGGATAAGATAATTCATTAATTATAGAAAAATGCAGAAGCAACTCCTTCTGGGCCTTCTTATATATTGCTAAGATTTTAAATCCATAACATTTTTGAAGGGTAATTTGATTAGTGACAGAAGCTACTCACCTTACAAAGTCACTAACTTGGGGTCTTTTCACATTAAAAATGCTACAGAAAAAATATATGACATGCCCCAAAATCATGCATCATATATACATATAATTTAGTTTAAAATGTAAGAATCAAACTTGAAGACACCAAATGCCTTTCTAGAAAAACCTATTGTAGGACTGGAATAAGAAGAGCAATGGTTCAGTGAATTCTAACGCTAAAATGGTGTTAGAAAAATATTTCATGCAATGGAAGTGTAAGTGAAGAAATACTGACTTAACAAAAGTTGCTATGATGTCCTTTCCTGTAAAATGAATTTAGGAGGAAGACAGTCTATCTAGCCAGGTGGGGTGATAATATCAGCACCCCAGTGGTTGAGGCAGGAGGATTGCAGTGAGTTCAAGGCCAGCATGAACTATACAGAGAGGACCTACCAAAAAACAAATACATATTTAGAACTATATAAGTAAAGCATTTTCATGCACTTTGCAAACATCAAATTTTAAAATGATAAGCAATGAAAAGCATTTTCATTAGTTGCAAAACTACATAAAAATATTTACTAAGTAATCTCTGAAATCTCAGATGCCATGTGAGGACTGGGCACTGACACCCATGAAAGGTTCTTCACAGGTACCTGAGAGACCCCTCTGTTCCAGCCAGGGGCAGCAGCTCTTTCCCTTCTTGCCACTCTGCACAGCTCCCTCCTGTGTCCCTCTTCTCCTGATCTGCTACCCCCATTCCTTTCTTCATTTATGCTCTGTTCTCCCTGCCCTGCCTTGTTCCATCCTACTCAGCTGTTCTGCTCAAGTTCCTCTCCTCTACCTCCCCTGGCTCCAATGCTTTTCACGTGGAGCCCATGGTACACTTTGGGTCATTTTCCTGTCATCTTGCTCTCTACGGTGACTACTCTGGATACAGACCTGTCTCATCTAAAGCATGTGCCTGTTTCTTTACCTGTTAATACTCAAAATGGAATTTTAACAACAAAACCCATTTAGACTTAGACAGATAACCTGTCAAAACTAAAGTTAAGAAAGCCTTTAAGGCTATGAGTGTTGTGGAGCCAGTAACAGCAACGAGCGCTGCCTGGCACATATGTGCAACTACTAGCGTCGTCATTCATTTTAACCTGCCTCAGTTGAATCATTTGAGTTAAATGCATATTGCACAGTATACTAGCAAGGGTGGTATCCTAATATTTGAAAATGCGGGCCCCTCCATGAGAATGTAGGCTACAGTCAGTGTTTAAAGTTATGAAAGTATACTATATTTTGTAAAAACATGCCTACACACTGAATAAACAAAGTCACCCAGTCTCAGCATTATGAATGCCTCACTTGGCCAGCCAAATAGCTCAGTGGATTAAAGCACGTGTAAGCAAGCACAGGGGCCTGGGGGTTCGATCCCCAGGACTCTGGTGCCAGCCTTGCCCCAGGGTCACGCTGAGACAGCAGTCAAGACTGGGCATGGTGGCATATGCCTGTAATCCCAGCTCCTGGGAGGCTATAAACAGGCAGATCACTAAGAGTCCTATGTAGTAGTGAGACCCTGAACACCCAGTAGACCCTTCCTTAAACTACAAAAATAAATAAATAAGTAAATAAATAATACCTCATTGAACAAGATTCTTATGCTTACACTTCTTTATGGGATTTTGCTATGTGGAGCTTTGCTATAGCCCTGCTTTGGCCGCATTTCCTCCTCTCTGCTGAGTAATCATTGCTACTCTAGAGCTTGCCTAGATGCCCTGGGAAACTGTAAAGTAAGCACAGGGTCATCAGTAGACAAGTGATTGAAATGGATGAGTGAGTTTTCACGATGAAACATGTACCAGACAAAGACCTGTAAAATAATATACTGAAGCACTGCGAGCCCAATGACATTCCCTATTCATGTGGAAATGGACACATCCTAAGTGTGCAGGCTGCTTCCCCAAAACCTTATAAATATTTGCTGATGCTGAGAATCTCTCCTAAGTTTTACCTTTCCTTAGACGTCTGCCTTGAAATGCATAGCATAGGAGACAAATCATGACTCATTGCCAAACAGAAAATGATATTGTTTCACAGATTTTAAGGGGTGTTCCCAAACAATGAGCACTGTTTCCGGTGAGGGACCATAAGTGGAAAATGATGGAATCCGTGAAGCTTCATGAACTTTGCTCTTTGAAGAAAGGGCTCCATCTGATTTCTAGAAGGTAATGTAGCTTTGATAGACCTGGCACCTGGGTTTGTTTTTTTTTTTCTCATTGTCTCACTTAAGTATTTTGAATAGATTGTTTCTGATCTCTATGGGATCTTAAAGTTCCTGATTTTTCACACTTCACTGAAACCTGTCCTTTTCCTCTCCAGAAACAAATGAATGCACACACAGCTTGACCTACCTTATCTCTGCGGTCTCTGAGAATGGGATAAACATATATGTGCAGCAAGCTCATTGAAGAGTACAAACACACAATGATGTTATTTTTTTTTTTTTTTAATTCTCTGGTGGCTACTTTTATGTAAAGCAATTCATTCCAGAATGATGATTCAACAAAACCTCCCATTTATTGCTCCTCTCTTCCCTTCCATCCGGGACACCAGGCTCAGCACAGAGGATTAACTCTGCTCTTTCACTGAACTTCATGTTACCCCAGGAAAAAAAGAGAAAAAGTCTTTCTGCCTGCTTTTCCTTAGCTGTCATTGATTCTCTGGGTGACAGTGGTGGCTGAGCCCTCTCCCGCTGGCAACGCCCTCTAGGTGATACTCAGGCAGATGCATATGTGAATTTTTCTGAAAATTCTGCAATTTCCCTTTGCAAAGAAGGTTTATTTCGAGTTAACACTTTCTAAGGCATTTCAACCCCTACTTTTGGCAGAATAGGCATTTGATCTGACTCTCTTGCATGATTTCCAGTTTTCCTGCTTAAAACATCAGCAATTTGATTCAAATCAAACTAATTCTCAATGGCATTCACTTCAGTTTCCATAAACTTTAGTATCCCTTTTCACCCTTATCTCTCCCCTGTTATTTCTTTGTAAAACTACCTTTCCTTTCTCTCATTGTTGCTGCTCAGATAAACAATAGGGCCATGTTGACTATGTAAATAAATGACAATGAGTTATTTTGATTTCTCTTATCTGTACAAATAAGTCTCTCATGATTCAACTTTGGCTGCATGGAAGAAATTGCTCATCACAGAATCATAAAACCACTACACTCTTTAAGCTATCCATAATTTGAGTCATTTCTTTTATTTTCCTGATTCCATACTGCCATCTATTTACACCAACAGGGAAAGAAACACTGGGGGTAAGTTGGTTATTGGTATTGGTATGTGTGTGTATGTAAGTGTAATTATAAAACATAATAGCCAGGGATACAGCTCAGATGTACATGGCTTTCCTGGAAAAAATGAAGTCCTGAGCTCAAGTCCCCATACAAATAAAATAAAGTAGCCCTGATATAACTAGTATCTATTATTATTATTACTATATTATTATTATCATTATTATTATTATTTCTCTTTAAAGAGAAATAAACTATCTCATAAGTTTTATCTCCCTAGGAATCTGGCACATGGGCCAATTTAAGATGACAGATAAAGTCTCAGTGAATGCCCTCTTAATACCCTGACATAAATGCAGGTCATCTTTTTAATGGCCTGGGGAAAAGTTACTCCTATTAACAATTCCCTTGCTTGAAGGATTAGGAGCATAAACTGGCTAGAAAAATCTACAGACAGAATTAACAAAGTAGATGAAGAGAAGGCTACAGTTATGCATCTCAGCAATAGAACTAGTGAAGAAGATGCCTCTAGAATTACTATTGTATTGTTCATTTCCTCTTCCCAGTTCATTAGTGTCTCAGGTACTCTTCTCTTATTACTGTGGCAACATATCTGACACCCTAAACTAAAGAAAGAAAGGTTTATTTAGCTTGCAGTTAGTACAGGTTTCATTCTGTAAATGGCTGGCTCCAAGGCAGAGTGGTACCTAGCAGAGAGCAGCATGGGGTCAGAAAACAGCAAAGACCAAAGAGAAGAGAGACAGCAGCTCAGGCTGGAAGCTAGCCTCTTTCCCCTCCTTACATTGTAAAGCAGATTATCTGCCCCAGGGCAGATGCAGCACTCACACCCATAATTCCCTCTCCTTCCTCTATTGGAAGCTGCTCCAATGACTCCATAAGGCTTTGGAGGGACATCTAGATATAAACTGTAACAAGTAGTATCTCACTTTCATGAAAGGGTGCTTTCAATAATGCTGGGAAAACTGACCACAAAAACTGCATTTACTGGGTGAAAATTTTCCAAAATCCTAGAGGAAATACCTAGTTTTTCCAAATCTTATAAGAAGACAATATTTAAAGCTATTCAATTATGGATAGTGAGGTAACATATAAAATTTGCAATATTAACACATGTTGCATAACTCAAATTTCTATCGCCTAGTGAGTGGATTAATAAAATATTTTACATACCTACAACAACATATTATTTGACAATAAAAATGAACAAATACTGAATCATACTACAACACTGATGAACCTTTAAAATATTATGAGTGAAAAAAGTCAATGAGAAAATAACACATAGTATATGATTTAACTAAAATAAAATACATTGAACAGAAAAATCTGCACAGAATGAAAGTTTAGAAGTTGAATGAATTTCTTGGTAAAGAACAGATGCCCTAAATTTTGACTATGGTAATGATTACAGTCATGGGAACTTATGAAAAAAAGTATTTAATGTCCCTTAGGTAGATGAATTGTATGGTGTGTGTCAATTAATTTTTAAAATGTGTATTTGGACTTCCCAGAAAAATGAACAGTTGATCTTATGACTATCTTCGTTAATATGCTGTATTTACTTTCTGGGATATATGTTAAATAAACAAATAATTATGTTAATACTACAAGAGAATATGGTAGTATGCACTTGGTAGAAATGGATTGGTCTGTCTTTATGAACAGTATGCAAAACTCATGCTCTTTCTATGATGAGTTTATCTCCTGGCAGACAAATAAGAAGATTGTACCACTTCACCATCCGTACATGTTGGTCCTTATTTACACTTGCAGTTTCTCACAGGAGAGAGATAGTGATGCATTTACACACATGTGTTCAATTTATTTTCCTTGCACATGGCCTCAGGGGACCATAGAATGAACATGTTTAAATGTGAAGGGGATCCAAGGAGATAGAGGAAGAAAGGAAGGACATGAAAGAAAATAATGAGAAAACAACAAAAAACTGGAAACAGTGCTTTTGTAAATAAGGAAATACACTAAATTGAAGGTATGAAAATGAGAAAAAAATTGTTTTATCACGTGCAAGTACAAGTTCTGTATAATAAATGTGATCGTTATGTATATGAAGAATTTGCCAACAAAATTAATTAATAAAAAGGAAGATGTGTTAATTAGAAATGTGCATCTAATATGCACCCACAGGCCAGCCAAACAGCTCAGCAGATTAAAGTGCCTGTAAGCAGGTGCAGGGGCCAGGAGTTCCATCCCTGGGCCTGACATGCTGGCCCCGCCTACCAGGGCATGTTGAGATGGCAATTGAGACTGCATGTGGTGGCGCATGCCTGTAACCCCAGCTCTTGGGAGGATGTAAACAGGTGAATCACTGTGAGTCTGATCTAGTAGTGAGACCCTGAACACCCTGTAAACCCTTCCCTAAAATACAAAACTAAATAAATAAACATGCACCCAATTGATGACAAAAAGGATACTTAGGTATGGCTATAAAACATTGTACGTGTTATCAATATTTTCACCTATTGGTAGTGACACTGGTACTTGTACCAGGTCATATTTCCAGTGACTATCAGCCTATATTAAATACTTTATCCTAAGAGAAGATTGAGTCTTCTGCACCCTACAGAGTTGGATGGGAACACTTATAACTCTTCATTTACCTTCTGCATTTTGTGACATATTGCATTTTATGCATGACAGTAGCATTAGACTACGGATTATAGGATTTACTGTGAATCATCTTATAGTTTTATCTAGATGAATACTTGTAAAACAGACAAGTATATTAAAATTTCCCCTTGGGGAAAAAATCACTACAAATTCATTTATAGGTGAGCAATAAAACAACTGCAGAGCTGGCATATCTCTTTTGCTTAAAAGGACTTTATTCACAAGATTTTGAAGAAAAATAATCACAGTGAAGAGAGAGCATCCAAAATTTGGTGAAAGTTATTGAAAGTATGAAAAAGCAATTTTGAAATTTGGATTTATGGTCATTAATGATAATAATAAACTTTCCCTTGGATTTGTATTTTTCTTGAGTGATTAGGTAGCAATAATGTTAGTCATCTAATTCAGCAGGTATTTTAGATCCTGGCCTGATGGACATAGACATTGTTTCCAAGATGTAGATACAAATTGCACTACTGTAAACATGTACATGCATACATCACTGTGGTGTGATATATTCAGCTCTTTGGGGAAGATAGCTAGAAGGGAACAACTGGGTCACATGAAATTGCTATTTTAGGGGTTTTTTGGGGGGGAGCAGAGATGTGGGATCTCCATATTGGTTTCTATAAGGGTTTTAATAGTTTACATTCCCAGCAACAATCAAGAAGAGTTTCTTTGTCCCCCAAGAGTCTCATTTGTTGTTGCTTAGCTTCTTGAAGACAGCCATCCTTTCTGGAGTGAGATGGAATCTTGGTGTTGTTTTAATTTGAATTTCTTGTATGGCCAGCAATGTTGAACTTTTTCCTTCCAGGTATTTATTTACTATTTGTATTCCTCATCTGAAAAGTATCTATTTGTTTTAGATGCACATTGTTTACTCAGTTTTTAAATTTACTGAGTCTACTTTTTTTTCTACATATTCTAAGTAATAGTCCATAGTCTGAGTAGCTGTCTGAAGTGTTTTCCCATTTTTTAGATTATTGACTTTTATTTTTGTTATAATTTTTATGTATTTTAATGAGAAAAATATAATGGAATAGTTTCAAAACACATTAGTAAGATGTTTACAATAATTAGTACATTGCATATTGTTGTCTTTGTAGTAGATTTTGAGGACAAGATGCAGACATGATATTTTGCCTAAACAATATTAGTACAAACTTTTATTCTCAGTGAATAAAAGAGAAAGTAGCTGTATATCTATCCTAACTCTCTTGTGTATACATGCATACATATATATATATATTTTTTTTTCTTCCCCACCTTTTTTTTCACAAAAAAATTTCCAGGCATATTTATTTACACTTCTGTGAAGTTAATAACACATGAAACTAGGTTGCTTAGCAAGTGATAGCAAATTTTAACCAGACGGGTTTTTTATCTCAGAAGTGAGGAACTTGTTTGCTGTAAGCATTGGGTCAAGTCCTAGTTACATGTATTTGATCAATTTCCTAGCTTCATGGCTACCAACATATCCCCCGTTTCCAGTTTGCTTTTTCAGAGATGAGTGTTATCTCACTTTACTACAATTAAAGATGTATTTGGAGAAGTCTTAAAAGGACTTTTTCATACTTGAAACCAGTCTGAAGACTGCAGGAACTTGAATTCAGCAAAGTAAGCCAACATAGTCCAGTAGTCCATCATAGTAATGGGTTAACCAAGCTGGCAATTGTCAGAAGCTGTTGACTTGAGCCTTTTAGAACTCAGCATATTAATATGACACTACTTTTACACTTTGTATTAGACTTTTCTGCTCAGTGGTTAAGACCAAGTTAAAGCAAGACCTATATACCTAAAACTATAACGTTTTTGTATAGAAAATGATGTGATCTCATTTGTTGATTCTTAGTAATATTTCTTGTATAACTGGGGTTTGTTTAGAAAGTCTTTGCCTACACTTATGTCTTTAGATGTAGTGAACAGTGAGAAAAATTGGGTCTAAGTTCTATTTTCAACATATGGATTACCAGTTTTCTAGCAAATTTTGTTAAAGAGGCTATATTTTCACTATACAGAATTTGGATCCTTGGTCAAAGATAGGTAGCTGAATATACCTGGAACTGGTTTTGAATCTTATTTTCTCATATGAATTTTAGCATTAATTTTCCCAGTTCTGTGAAGAACACTAGTGGAACTTTGATTGGGCTTGAGTGTAGTCTGTGAAAGAGATTTGCAAGTATGGGCAAATCATGGCATTTTCAGGGTAATGGCTTGATATGAAGACCCTCATGTTAAGCGAAAAAGTCACAAATAGAAATTTAAATGTCTTATGGTTTTTATTGTTTAAGAAACATAAAGTCTTGTTTAAGAAACATAAAGTCTTAAATAACTAGAAGGTAAAAAAAATAAATATGGTGGAAACACAAAGGAAGACATGTTGGGAATGAGAATGGATCAGGAAGGAGAGAGATAAAGCAATTGAGGAAAATTATATATATATAATATATGTATGTATGTATATTCCCAAAATGACAAAATCATTGTAACTATGAAGTAGTCAAAACATATATCAACATTAAGTTTTTTATATTTTTGATGTCTGAGTTCACATGGTTATGTCAGCAGCGCTCTATAGCCTGAAAGAAATGGACTTAATGATAGGCTAAGAAATAAACACATGCATTAGTTTTGAAGGCTGAAGGTCAGGAGCATCACAGTTGTTTGATTAGCCCAATAAATTCTTCCAGCATCATCTGCTCTGGAATTTGTCCCAACATCATTTAGGGCACCACAACTCTCATGATTATTAAGACTATGACCCCTGTGAAGTGTGGCGTATTAAAGCATCATTACCTTAGCCTATATTGTCCAACTACACTATAAATTCAGTCAGCACAAAAAGATAGCCCTGGCCAGGAAATAATGGTGTCTTTGGTTGTGGAAATATAGTGATCCTTGGTTTATAAACTTCATTTGTTTTATAATTTGGTAGGATAGTGGTTCATTTCTGTTTTTGAAGGAAGATGAACAGAGTGATACTTGGCTCCCAATGTAGAGACTGTGGACAGAAGTGAAAGATTGCCAAATATGTATAGATATATACATAACTTTATTGGTGCAAACCAGAATCCTTGAAATAAATCAAGCTACTGGTAGCAAGGTAGGAGAGTGCATGATAAGCTGAGACTACACATAATGAATGTAAGAACTGAGCAAGTGAATGTCAATGTCATAGGCATGCATTGTTAACAGGCAGGTAAAAGGTGTCTTGGCAAGCTGGATATGTATGTTTATGCACTAATTATATTTTATTGCCTTGTTTTATGAATGCAATTTATGGATGTGCATATATTGACAGTGTAGCCTAATTTTACTTTCTAAAATTTTAAATGATCTTCAGCACTCTTAAATGTTTCTTGTATAGGTTTGTTTTTGTTGCTGTTGTTCTTGCATTTCTTTGTTTTGGACTTTGATTCTCTTTTTCTGTTCTTTTTAAATTAATTCTTCCCTAGCAACTTCTACAAATCCACTATTGTTGCAGCTGAGCTGCGGAGGAAGCATGACTCAAGCTTGAGCTAGCTTAGCTTCTCAGAGGGGCTATCTGATTCCCGAGGCAATATCACAAATATATTTACAGATTTCTTTCACGCAAAGAATGTCCATCTCAATGTATTCAAAATATTTGTGTCTTTTAATTCGTTCTACATCTGTGAGTGTCAAGACTTCCTGGAAACTGTGCTGTAGATTTCTGCACACCAAGAAAGTAACACACAAGGGGCTAGGGAGATGGCTCAGTAGAATAAGTGCTTCCCTAGCAAGCACAAGGGCCTGAGTTCAATACCAGGTTCTGCAAAAAAAAAAAAAAGAAAAAAAAAGAAAAAAAAAAAAAAGAAAGTAACCTGCACATGCATGTAACTTTCATGAACTACTGTTGACACATAATGTCTACTATGCTATCATAGTTCTATTGGTCAGATGGAAATAAGCAATCTCCTCAGAAAAAAAATATGAACTTTAAGTATGAATGGTTCTTTTAAGGATATTCTATGTATCTGAAAGTGGTGAGTATCAGCTGCTTGCATACTATAAAAAACACAAGAGAGCAAATGTTTGTTTTCATAATTGACTTCTCTCATTTTCTATTTGAAGAATTCCTGGGCACTCAGGAAGTAATCTTAGAGCTATGCTGATCTTTTGCAGAATTTTATATCAGCTAAACTGTACAAATATGACAAAGCAGTGTCATCAGTTACTTCAGAAAGCAAGCAAGCTAATTAGAATAAAGACACATACAATTTATGAAATCAGAGTGAGTTTTGAGAAATATTCTTTGAGGTACCTGATAGTGCTCTGATTCTATAAACTCAAATGAAAATTCAATATTAAGGATAGAGTCATTTTGCAAGGAAAATATATGGGTATTATATCAAGAAAACTGCAGTAGAATTAGTGCACACATGTATTTAAGCAAATTATACTATCTTAATAAATTAAATAGAATTAATAATGGGCAAAATTATATATATATATATATTTATTTCACATATATTACATATATATTATTTTTGTAGTAAATAATTACAATATTTCCCCATTGACATTGGTGTTCAATAAAGCATAAAGTTGTAGTATGATAGTATGAACTTTCTTTGATGCTCATATTAATTTGATTTTAGTTTCAGTTGATAATCCAAAGTGATATTTCATAAATCAAACCAAGTTTTCCATATGTATATTGAACTATTTTGTAGTAAGTGACTACATTTTTGTGGGAATCATCTAGCAACCTCTGGTCAAGTATTTAATGAATGGAATTTCTCAAATCTTCAGCTTTCAAGCTTTCACAAACTAAGTTATAGACAATAGCATACAAACAGGAAGATGTTGACTTTTATTAATGTAAAACAAAGAAACACTGAAAAATGTTAAGAATAAAGTATAAAATTTTTAGAGTGATAAGCAAATAGCTCAGTGGATTAAAGCACCTGCAAGCAGGCACAGGGGCCAGGGGTTTGATACCTGGGCCTGTTGTGTAGGCCCCGCCTCTGGGGTGCACTGAGATGGCAATAGAGACTGGGCATGGTGGTGCACCCCTGTAATCCCAGCTCTTAGGAGGCTGTAAACATGCAGGTCTCTACAAGTCCCATCTAGTAGTGAGACCCTGAACACCCTCTGGACCCTTCCCCAAAATAAAATAAAAAAAAAAAAATAGAAGTGCACATGTAGGCTTTGAAATATTTGTGCATATAGGAAGAATCTTTTCACACATATTTTGTTTATGTTACATGGATTAGTATTCTACTCTGATATGGAACAATACAGTAAGCCTAAGATTTTTAAGCACTCAAATTTGGTGACATGGGCAAAAATCAAAATTCAAATATAGGCTTTTGACAATTTTTTTTTCTAAAGTTGGAAAACCATTTATTTCACTGGAAAAATAAAAGTGATCCAACTCTAGGTCTAGCCTTTGGGCTAAAAGAAACCCAAGAGCAGTGGTGACCCTCTCACCTAGATTTTTCCTGAGTCCGTCACCCACTAGAGGCAGGAGGCAGGGAGGATACAGGGCAGCCCCCACCACAACTTCTGCACACAAAGAGGCCTGCTGGGAAAACAGAACATGAAGAGAAGCTGCAGAAGTATTAAACAACAGCAACAGCAGGATAATGGACTCTAGAGAGGAAAAGAAAGGTGGCCTAAACTGAGCAAGGTAAATTAAGGTCCACTTTCCCTAGGGACTGAATGCACAGAGCCAAGAATATTTCTGAGACAGGGCACTTATGAAGTGTGTATTCTCATGCACAATAACAGCCTGGAATTTCAGCTCACACACATTCCACTTTAGGCTATAAAAGGCTGAGTATCTTCTTATAAAGTAAGACCCAAAGAAGGAGACTTTAGAAAGAGTCAATAATAAAAATGTTTGAAATGAATAGACTGATAAGTTTATACATTTCAGTCAAAATGTATTATTAGGAATATATGCAGATAGGAAGAGGATCAAGAGATGGAAGGACTTTGTTGGTTATGTATATGTACCAATTCCTGACAGTCATTATGTACTATGATCATGCATCAACAAAAGTAGAAAATTTAAACAAAAGAACACCCTCCATGTTAAATAATCAGCTGTCATGTGATCAGTGCATGAGATGAATAATTTCATATGCTATAGGATACAGTTGAAAAATGATAGCAGAAAGGGGCTGGGGAGATGGCTATGTGGAATAAGCTCTTCCCTGGCAAGCGCAAAGGCCTGAGTTCAATCCCTGGTTCTGAAAAAAAAAATGATTGCAGAAAATTTCATAAAAATATCTAAAATTCTCTCAGGCTTTCACAGAGAGCAACTTGGTCAAGCAATGGCCATGACTCATCCACATGGCTGACACTGGCAAAGGATCTGCAAACTGTGATACAGGGTTTCAGGATAAATCCTGAGGGTACGTGACTGATCTTATCAGATACACTAGTTACGTTGCTTTGTCTTGGTCTTAACCATCCAGCAGAAAAGTATTTAAATGAGATATATGAAGTAAAGCCATATTAGTATGCTCAGCTGGGAAAGGCTCAAGTCAACAACTTCTCACAATGCCAGTCCTGCAGATTACCCACTACTACTATTATGGACTACTAGACTGTGTTAGATTGTTTCTCTGAATTCACAGACCTATAGTATTTAGACACCAGTGGGATACCCTTCTCTGACAGGACTAAATATAAAACGGGACACAATGGAAGGATCATTTTACATCTGTATATACAGAATAGTTAGAATAGATATACAACTACTTTTGCTTAAATGAGAAGAAAGATTTGCACTAATAGTATTTGGACTGAATATCCTTTCTGTATCTTGTACTATGGATAACCACTAAGAAGATAACAATGTACAGTGTATCAATTATTGAAATTGTCTACTAATCAGTTTTGAAACAGTCTCATTGCTATTTGTTTCTCAATAAAATAAAAAATATCACATGATCAAAAATTTTTAAAAAGCCAACAAGATCGGCAATATTTTATCAGAAAATGCTGATGATATAATATTAGAATAGATTGTAGGGTTTGCTTTTCAGAACCCGGAATTGAACTCATGACATAGTGCTTGCCAGGGAATCACTTATTCCACTGAGCCATCTTCCGGTCCTTAGATTGCAGTTTTTGAAACAGATTCTAGTTAGTATGTCCAAAGCCTTGTGTTTAGTATTCAGTAATGAAAAAATAGCTAATTATATAGCAGAGGTGTATTTAAAAATTTGTAGCCATTGATGATAATTTTTCAACTTATTTTAATATTCTGGAAATCTATAGAAGGGGCTTTAATGCCATATATTTTCTTAAATCACTTTTAAAATTTAAAGTATAGGGCAACCTGTTTGGGATCCCCTCATTTTTCAACAACTATTGTTATTCTCTAATAAATTTTTCTATTCTTACATAAATTACAAGTCTAATGATCCATAATGTTTTAAAATCAATAAATATTTAAATAAGTAAGCTTTTTAAAATTGCGTATTTTCATTAATTTTACTATGATTTGTCTTAAATATCATAAACAATCACTGGACCCCAAACTACCCTAGATCTAAAGAGTTGTGACTTATTATTCCATTACTCATATTGTCATGTCCAGTTTCACTTGGCATATAGTCCTTCATACAAAGTAGTGTTGTTATGGGTTATTATCACACGAAGACTCAATTGTAGTGAACATCCAAGATGTGTTGGTTGTTCATCATGTACTTCATAGTTGATGCCAGCTATTCACAGTGTGTTAAGGTTCGTCCTCTGGCTGAAGCACCCATGTGTCTCCTCTTCATAGGATTCAGTCTTTCTAAACATGTCAGCTGGGTATTGAAATAATAGATTCCAAATATGTGAGCTTCCTGAGATCCAAATGGTTTCCATAAGTAGCACCATTTGAACCATGTATCTTTAATCAAAATCAAGTCAGTACCTGGGCAAAGATCAGGTGAATAACTATATATATCCTAAAGCTGTTTTTCCTTAAGGGATCAATTTTGGATACTAATAATAACAAATTTTTTTTTTTTATAAATCATATGCTTCTGCTAGCTTAAAAAGAGTTTTATGTAGGAGGACTGAAGAATGAAAATTTCGTATTTGTGGATTTCTTACAGTGTAGGATATCTGTTTGAGGATCACTAGTTCCAGCTCTGAGACTTGATTTTGATTAAAGATACATGGTTCAAATGGTGCTACTTGTGAGAACCATTTAGTTCTCCTGAAGCTTGCATATTTGCAATCTTCTCTTTCACTGTCCAGCTACTATGCTTAGAAAGACTAAGAGCAGAGGCAGGATTTTCTCAATTAAGAAACACTAGATATAATTTTTTTAAAGTATGTGACAATCATTTGCAATGTTTTGCAAGTTTCTAACAATGAAGAGATATGTTTTAATAAATAAAGCAACTGTTTCCTTCATCTAAAATTGACTAAAACAGTGACACATCCAAATTTTACACACTGAGTTTTTTTAAAGAACTTCCATTCCTCTCTACATGAGGAATAAAGACCTTTATATAATATCGTACTTAATTGATATATACATATGTTCTTATAGGAAAATGTTCTGCTGTGAGAAAGCAGTTTTTAAAGTATTAATAAACATTGATTCTGAAACAGAAATGAGTTAGAAAGAAGATTCATAGAATACTGAGACAAATGCCACTCATGCAAGCAGAGCTACTGAATGGGAAGCTAAAGCTGAAGATCAAGTTTAGGGATAAGCAAATTAAATGTCAGCAAAATATGAGAATTTTAAGCCAAGAAAATGGATGAAATAATTCACAGAAATGTTTTTTTTTTTTTAAAGCACAGAGTAGGGGGCCACCAAATAGCTCAGAGGATTAAAACAGCTGCAAGGGCCTGGGATTCAATGCCTGGGCCTACAGTGCTGGCCCCACGCCCAGGGTATGCTGAGATGGCAATTCAGACTAGGAGTGGTGGCGTCCTCCTATAAAATCAGCTCTTGGGAGGTTGTAAACAGGTAGGTCACTCTGAATCTGATCTAGTAACGAGTCCCTGAACACCCTGTAGACCCCTCTCTTAAATACAAAAATAAATAAATAAATAAATAAATAAATAAATAAGGAAATAAAAACTAAAGGATCAAAGTAATAAGACAAACATTTTCTAATAGTTATCATTTCAGAAATTGAAAAGAAGAACTAAGAAGAAATTGGCAAGGACATACAATAAGGAGATGTGTAAATACAACAGGAGTCACTACTTCCACTTTTGCTGAGACTTCAAATAAGGACTCAGAACAAGATTGAACCAAGTGTTATTGGTTTCATCATTTATAATGATAATACTGATTGAGTCTTTGTGGTAGAACAGAATTCATTTTGCATGAAATTAAGAAAAAATTATAAATCAGGTGTAATGGTATATGCCTATAATCCAAGCACTTGGGAGGATGAAGCAGGAGGATCCTTCTGGGCTACTAAATCAGTTTAAGGCCAGTTTAAGCCTTGTAGCAAAGAGACCCTGTCTCAAAAAGCCTCACCTCCAAAAAGGAAAAAGTAGAGTGAGGTTATACTAGGAAAACAATGATCATAATGTAACTCACCACAAAGATGTTTTTATAGATGGAGGAAAAATAAAGTAAAATATTATAAAACACTGTTGGATAAAAATTCATGGTAAACCAGTTATTTTCCTTTATAATAGTATTATAGATTTGTATACACCAATGGAAATGGTTGAGTCAATAAAGAATCATTTTAACTTGGTATGGTGGTACACACCTGAGGTCCCAGCACTTGGGAGACTGAGGCAGGAGGATCACTGTGAGCTTGAGGCCAGCCTGAGATTGATAGTGGAATGCGAACCTGGCCTGAACAGGCATAGGGAGACTGTCTCCAAACAAAATCATTGACAGTATAGAAGAGACGCATATATGCTGGGAGGCGGTCACTGGGTGAAGAAGCATCTCTTCTTATTATTACAGTTTTATCAGTGAAATGGGAAACAGGGACATCAGATAAGAATTCATGGGGTGAGATGCATACAGTTAAGAAAAAATAAGATGAATATTAGTCGTCTTAAAAAGGCATCCAATGAAAAAGATGTGGTTTTTCTTGCCATGGAGTACTACTCAGGCATAAAGAAGGATGAACTTGAGACTTCTGTAGACAAATGAACACAACTCAGAACTGAAATAAGTCAGATACACATGTGTAAACACTAGAATGTCTTCGTAGTGTGAGAAGTTTAAAGAGTAAATAAGACCAAAAATGTACATCAGATATTGTAAAATAGGAAGGAACTTCAAAAAGAAAGAGAAACCGTGATAGGAGATGGAAAAAAGAAGGAAGGGAAAATCATATATGTGTACATATATATAGTTACATAAACAGTTATATTTATATATAAATTGTACTCTGTAATCTGAGTACAATTTTGTGCATCTTGTACTCTGAGTAACTAATTAAAGGATAATTATACGCAATGTATTAAGAAGTATTACCCTTTTATTATGTTCTGAAATTTTGATGTTCTTTTCTCTTTAAAAAAGTCATCTGAGTAGAAGAATAAATTCAAGGAGATACAGGACCATGACATATTATCATCTTGGTATCAGTAAAATGAACATTTGGAAGGAATTCAGAGACTTTGCCTGAATCAAGTCAATCCCATGATACAATTAATAATAATAATAATGTATTAATAATCCA
>PVKA01006085.1:62887-85968 GCA_004027165.1 Ctenomys sociabilis | reverse complement strand
CTCTCTCTCTCTCTCTCTCTCTCTCTCTCTCTCTTAGAGAGAGAATATATGTATATATATATATATATGTTCTTATATTTTCATCCATATGTGTTATGTGTTTATGGAGTCCATAGCATTTATCTGAACTCCTAAGTATTAAAAAGTTGGTTTTGAGGTGCATATGTGTGTCAGAAG
Source organism: Ctenomys sociabilis (assembly GCA_004027165.1). Taxonomy (NCBI): domain Eukaryota; kingdom Metazoa; phylum Chordata; class Mammalia; order Rodentia; family Ctenomyidae; genus Ctenomys; species Ctenomys sociabilis. Next base: position 85,791 of record PVKA01006085.1, on the reverse strand, counting down.
GAAAAAGAAACACAGGAGGGAGGGAGGAAAAAGGAAGGGAGGGAAGGAATGATGACGAGAGTTTCATTAAGTTCTAAAGTGTTAAAATGGTTGGGAGACCCCAATGTTCTTTCCCATCTTTTCCTCCCAAAAGCAAAAAAGAAAAAGCAAACAGGAAAGAAGGAAAGGAGAGGACTATTACTTGATATGCTTTTAATAAAAAATACAACTATAGTTTAAACTAAATTAAGTGAAAAACACCAAATTCATAGTTTTGGTGACAAGTACAATAGCTTAAAATGATTTTTGTTTATTACAAAATATCAGAGACACAACCAAATAATTATGGTTTACCTTGTTACTCAGGGGGATTTTCACTCAATTAAGTCATGTTTATTTTATATTATTTAATTTATTTATCTTGCAGTACTGGGGATTGAACACTGGACCTTGTGCTTGCTAAGAAGGCATTTAAGTGGCTGAGCTATATTTCTAGCTCTGCTCATGTATATTCTTATTCAAACCTTTCTGTAGAGTTTTGCTTCATGCTAACTGTCATGAGTTTTTATTATTTCCTGTTCCTGCTAAGTAGTTATCTAATACTAGGATTGAGTTCTTCATTTCTTCTTTAGGGATATTATAAATTAAACAAATTGTCATTTCTATTTCAATTTCAACACAAACAGACTTTTTTTTGGCCTGCTGATTCTGCCCTGGAGACTGGGCTGGCATGGCACATGGTACCAGGGAATTAAGCCATGGTCCCCTGTGCTAAGCAGGCAGTTTAGCCTACTGAACTATCTTGCCAGCCCACAGAGAAGACTTTTCTTTTCTTTTCTTTTCTTTTTTTTTTTTACAAAGAGAAGCGCTCTTCGCTGGATAGAAGATTGGATTAAGGTCAGAACTGACACATTAGAGTATGAGAAAGAGTCCACCTTCTCAGTAATCTACTGGGAAACTCCTTCATTTTGTCTCTATGTAACTTAGATCTCCAGGCTGAATAAGAGAATTGTTTCTCGGACCCACAGGCACTTATGTTCATCTATTGCAACAAAACTTTCCCATAACTGATATCAAAACTATTTCAATCTTACAAAGAATTTCATTAAACACTAAGCTCTATGCATACAGAGAATGAGGAGCTCAAACCTAAAGTTTCTGTTTTCCTCTTCTGGATCCCTGTTATCATCAGTATTTAGAAAAGATGCTCTTCTTCCTGCTGGTGGACACCACAGAGGAAGCATCGTCAGTCTCTCTTCCGATTGTCATCATGTCTAAGTCAGAGTCTCCCAAGGAGCCTGAGCAGCTACGGAAGCTCTTCATTGGAGGGATGAGCTTTGAAACAACTGATGAAAGTTAGAGGAGCCATTTTGAGCAATGGGGAACACTCGCAGACTGCATAGTAATGAGAGACCTGAATATCAAGCATTCCAGGGGCTTTGGGTTTGTCATGTATGCCACTGTGGAGGAGGTGGATGCAGCCATGAATGCAAGGCCACACAAAGTGGACGGAAGAGTTGTGGAACCAAAGAGAGCTGTCTCAAGAGAAGATTCTCAAAGATCAGGTGCCCACTGAATGGTGAAGAAAATCTTTGTTGGTGGCATTAAAGAAGATACTGAAGAACATCATCTATGAGATTACTGTGAGCAATATGGAAAAATCAAAGTGATTGAAATTATGACCGACTGAGGCAGTGGAAAAGAGGGGCTTTGCTTTTGTAACCTTTGGTGACCATGATTCTGTGGATAAGACTGGCATTCAAAAATACCACACTGTGAACGGCCACAACTGTGAAGTGAGGAAAGCCCTGTCCAAGCGGGAGATGGCTTGTGCTTCATCTAGCCACAGAAGTTGAAGTAGTTCTGGAAATTTTGGTGGTGGTTGTGGAGGTGGTTTGGGTGACAATGACAGTTTCCATCATGGAGGAAACTTCAGTGGTCGAGGTGGCTTTGGTGGCAGCCAGGTGGGGGTGGATATGGTGGCAGTGGAGATGGCTACAATGGATTTGGTAATGATGGAAGCAATTATGGAGTGGTGGAAGATATAATGAATTTGGCAATTACAACAGTCAGCCATCAAATTTTGAACCCAGGAAGGGAGGAAACTTTGGAGGCAGAAGCTCTGGGTCCTATGGTGATGGAGACCAATATTTTGCCAAACCACGAAATCAAAGTGGCCATGGTGGTCCCAGCAGCAGCAGTAGCTATGGCAGTGGCAGAAGGTTTTAAACACTTCCAGGAAACAAAGCTCAGCAAGAGAGGAGAGCCAGAGAAGTGGCAGGGAAGCTACAGGTTACAACAGATTTGTGAACTCAGCCAAGCACAGTGGTGGCAGGGCCTAGTTGGTACAAAGAAGTCAGGCTTTAGACAGTACTCATGCATATGGGCCAAAAATTCGAGGACTGCATTTGTGACTAATTGTATAATGGGTTATTTTAGTTTCTGTTCTATGGAAAGTATAAAGCATTCCAACAAAGGGTTTTAGCGTAGACCTTTTTTTGCACTCATGCTGTTGATTGCTAAATGTAATAGTCTGATTATGATGTTGAATAAATGTATCTTAAAAAAAAAAGAAAACATGCTCTTTGTTCTTTTAGTCTTTTTAGTATGGAAATAATAGGTACATAGCTTAAAGTTCAGTGGAAATGATGGCAGTCCCTTATTAGTAAATGGTTTTTCTGAGTGCCTACAACATATGATGTTGACTTATGGAGCTTTTTTACAAACATATCTAATTTCTTTTTTTGCTTTTTGAAATAATTTCATTGAGGATCAAATATCAATGAGAGTTTCAAAACTGATTGGTGGGATAGTTTAAATAAGTAATTCATTGCATATTTTTGTCTCGTTAGTGGTTATTCATAGTATTAATCTTTCCATTCATTGAATAAAGAGAAAGTAGATGTATATCTATCTTAACCATTTTGGATATACAGATATAAAATGGTCCATCATTTGTGTTCTATTTTTTTTGTTTTGTTTTGTTTTGTTTAGTTTTGTCAGAGAAGGGTATTCCATTGTCATTTAAATACTGTAGGTGCATGAATTCATTAAAATGTTCCAATATAGACCTGTAGTCCATAATAATAGTGGGTTTTCCATAGGATTGGCAATGTCAGAAGTTGTTGACTTGAGCCCTTTGCAGCGCAGCATATTAATATGGCTTTAATTTTTATACTTTGTTTTTATACATTTTGGCTGGATGGTTAAGATCAAGATAAAGCAAGACATATACAACAAGATATATAACTTTCGCATCTGCCAAGATCAGTCAAATCCCCTCATGATATATCCTGAAACCCCATACCATAGTTTGTAGATCTTTTGTCAGTGTCAGCTATGTGAATGAGTCATGGCCATTGCTTGATCAATTTGTTCTCTGTGAAATCCTGAGAGAAGGCTTTTTCTTTATGTGACTCTCTTTAGGCACACTCTACTTCACTGATAATTTTCCTCTGTTCTCCCTAGTCTCCTTGATCAGAAAATTTGTGACACGACTGAGTTACATGATGTTACAGTATGGGTTCTCCTATGTCCTGAGTCTTCACTGACCTTGAAAGGCTAGGGCCAAAATTTTGGCTGTCCTTGGAGCCTTTCTTTTTCTCCAATTTTTGGTCTGCCAACTTTGGTTCTTGATCCTCCAGAAAAGAAGCTTATTATTACTCTACAATATAGACAGTTAAGCTTATCCTTACTGTCTGTCTGAATATCAAACATCTTAGACATAACATGGAACAGGGATTTTCCATCAAGTATTGATATGTTAAACTTTAATTCCTTACAGAATATGAAGAAAAAAGAATTAAAAAATAAAATATAGGAGTAAACAATTACATATTTTTACACAAAATTATTTTTGTGCAATTGGGAATTGAACTCCAGCCCTTGTGCTTGCCAGGGAAGCACTTATTCCACTGAGCCATCTCCCCAGCCTACATGGAAATTTAGAAATCTAACCATATACAGCATAGTAGCAGAACAGTCCAATGACATTTTTGTTTCTTGTCTCTTCATTTTGTATAGCACTGTGTTCAACTTGGTGAAGAATTTTGGTGCAGTTATTACCTTAGCACCTACTGAAATTTGGGTGAAGATGTACAAAGTTTGAATTCATCCAGATGTGTCTGGCTTGAGTCTGGCTGCTATGCTCAGCTTCTTCATGCTGCTGCTGTTGGAAGTGAACCTGTTGTGCCTCTCTGGTAAGATGTTCTGCTCCTGGATTAGCTGGGTAGCTCTGGCCCCTAGCATCTCTGCAGAGACTTCAACTGCAGTTATACCCCAGGCCTGTATTCCAGGCCTGGGTTGTGTCTGGAGGGGTCCAGTGGGTGCAGGGAAGCACAGAAGCTCCCGTGCACTAGCTGGACCTAGGCTTGAATTAGGTCTGGAGGGTTTCAGAGAGTGTGGGGGAAGTTCTCACTCAGAAGTTGGGCCTCGGATAGGTCTGGAGGAGTGGAGAGGTCCCAAGAGCCTAATTTCACATCTTATTACTGATATAAACTTCTGCAAGTAGCATCATCATTTACTGTATTGATAAGTAAAGTTCATATTTATTTTACATGCAATCTTAACTGAAAAGAAAGAGATTCATTCTGTGATTCTCTAGGATACTTTTTCCTTCTAAGGATTGGATTGCTGTTAGGAACTAAATAAAAAGAATCTTGCTAAGTACAGCATAAACATGTTTTGTTTGTTTGTAGTTAGCAAAGATCACCATTTAGACAGCCTGAATAAACACAGCTGGGCTGCAGAGAAAACAATTAGTAAAAATAAATTTGACCCGAACAGAAAATCATATCACCTTTTCCATTCAATATTTGAAAAGTGCTTTACATCTAGCACTCAGAATGCCTTTTGGGTAGTGTGTTTAGTTTTCTTTTACAGATGGTAATATTTTTAATTTTCTTTTTTAGCTTCCTCAGTTTGTATTAAGTAGTAACTTTGTATTGCCAAAAGATTTTTAGGGCTGAGAAGATAGCTCAGTAGAAAAAGTGCTTGCCTGGCAAGCCCAAAAGCCTGAGTTCAATCCCTGGTTCCACCAAAAAACAGGAAAAACAAATTGGTGTGACATGATTTTCTTTGGCAATGACTCAGATGCCACATGGCTTGTAGATTCTCTCCCTAAGAGTAGAAAAGTATTCAGTTACGTGTTTTCACAGCATCATTTCATTTACTCCTAAAAACAGAATAACAGATTTTCATGTATGCTTAATAAAATAAAAAGACTTTCTAGGCAGGTTAAAGAAAAGTTGTGCCCTAAGCTTACCACAGCTACTCATTTGTTAATATAGAGGAACCACAATTAACACAATATTCCTAACTAAGATTCATGGTTTTATATTAGGGTCCAAACTTCATGTCACACTTTATGTGGGTTTTAAACAACCTAGACTAATTTCCCTGTCCTCAAATTGCCCTGTATGCCTCCTCTTCATCCCCATACCAAATATTTTTCAGGTCTTCTCTACTTTCTGTAGCTTTTTCTTGTCTAGAATTTATCATTTTATATTATGTAGCCTTTGTTTAAAAGTTCTTTCTTTTTATCCAATACTCATTTAAGATTCTTCTGTGTTGGGCCCAGGGAGATGGCTCAGTGGAATATGCACTTACATGTTAAGTGCAAGGGCCTGAGTTCAATCCTTGAAAACAAGAGGAAGATTCTTCTGTCTTCTTTGACCATTTCTATAGCTAATATTCAATTCTTCAGATGTACTACAGTATACTTATCTATTCATTCAATAAAATATATTTAAGTTACACCATCTAATCTTTGGAAAAGTTGAGATAATTTGTTCGTATTATTGCATCGATTTGAGATACTTTTCAAATCATTTGGTTAAATATCTAAGAATGTGTTTGATAGATGTTACACGGGTCTGTGGTTAGCTTTGTAAGAAATTCTCACACTATCTTCCAAAGTAGCTGTAACTTTCAGCAACAATGAATGGGAGTCTCTGTGTTCCACATTGGAGTTAGAAATTTATGGTTAGAGGTTTTGTATTTCAGCCATTTTAATAGGTGTGCAGTGTTATTTAATTTTTATAAAGTTAATTGAAAAGAGGGCTGTGAAGACAATGATCCTGTTACTGAATTTTGTCTCTGATACTTTTTTTTCCATAATTTTGTTGAGAAACAAGTAGCAATGAGACAGTTTCACATCAAATTAGTAGGGCAGTTTCAATAATTAATGCATTGCATATTGTTTTCTTAGTGGTTAATTATTTTACAAGATGCAGACATGATATTCTCTTCATAAACACTATTAGAACAGATCCCTCCATTGAATGAAGAGAATGTAGTTGTATATCTATCTTGACTATTTTGAATATACAGATACAAAATGCTCATTGATTTATATCCCCTTTTTTGTTTAGTTTTGTCAATTAAATATTCTAGGTGTGTGAATTCAGCAAAATATTCCCAAATAGTCCAGTAGTCCATAATAGTATTGGGTTTTGCACATGTCTGGCAATGTCAGAATTTGTTGACTTGAGTCTTTTATAGCTCAGCATAATAACATTATTTTACTTCTTAGACTTCAGTTTAATACTTTTCTGCTGGATGATTAAGACCAAGATAAAGCAAGACCTATGTGACAAGAATTATAGCTTTTGTATTTGATTAAGGTCAATCAAATTCTCTCAGAATTTATCCTGAGATCCTATACTACAGTTTGTAAATCCTTTGGGTCAGTCTTTTGACCTGTGTGATCTTTAACAAGGTCTTTAAAAGGCTGTGACATAGTTTATTCATGTATACTTAAGGTTGGTGCTATTACCTCTTCGTAGGGTTATTTTAAACAGGATGGATTGATTTCTTTAGAATGTCTTGAATTTCCTGTCATGTTATAAGCATCCATGAATGTTAGCTGTTGTCACTGGCATAGTATCATTAATTTTAGAGATGAGGAAAAAGAGCTAAAGACTTTGGCCAAATGTATTGGTACCACTAGGATTTAATTTCAAGTCTGTCTCCCAATTTTATATTCTTTCCAATATTCTTTGAAGCTTCTGAAGTTGAAAATGGTATTGTTCCCATTTACAGCATTTTTTGGCATATATACTCAAGTGTAAAGCAATTAAGTTATATATAGCTATATGTTTATCCAGGGCTCATGTTGCCTAAAAAGATGAAGGTTGCAGAATGTATCTTTGGGGTCGCTACTGCATTTTCCCTTCTATCCAGTTTCCCTCATGTATTTTGAGTTGTATTTATCACATCTCTTCTTACTTCTCTGCTGGCTAAGCGGGAAGCTCTGTTGCTCCTTTACTTTCATCCAAATATTTAACACGCCTATTAAAATATCAATGGAGATTCCATAAATGGATGTCTTTATTTGCACCTATTAAATGTTTTCATTGTAAGGTTATAACAGAAAATAATGACACCACTTTGCATATATTTTAAGCTAATCTATTCTAGAGTAGTTTTAGAAGTTTAAAGGACTCCATTTGCAGAGCATACAGAAGATTACCTCAGAAACTGAGTATACTTCTCATTTCCCTTTAATCAATGGTCCTTTCCATCCTCCAGAAAGCATCATCGTTCACTTGAAATATATATTTGAGTAAATAATTGAATAAAAAGCAAAGGATATGGAGGGCCAACTTAGGAGGAATATACTGAATCCATCACAGGGGACAACGTAATGGGTCTTGCTTTCTGAAAATAAACTTACGTGTGGACTATGGGTTTGGGAACAGCTTCTCTTGTTTCTGTAATGTATGGAAAACTACCTGAATTGTAGTGGTGCACACGTTCACACTGAGGACTGTTCATCTTGTTCCACCAAGCTGTTGACGTCTTTTCATATTCTCAATTACCATTATTACTATTTTTTAAACGTATTTGGTTGCTGTAGGGTCTCACTACTCAGCTCACATTTGTGGTGATCCTCCCACTTTTAGTCTCCCCAGCGCTAGGATTACAGGTATGCTCCACCACACCTGGAGTCTGGTTGGCTCAGCCCATCCTGGAGATGGGGCTCGGGGGTACTTGGTGCCTGGGATCGAACCGTGGCTCTAGTGATCGCCTACACTTGCCTAAACAGGCGCTTTGGTCTCTGAGTTATCTCACAAGTTCATCTGTCTCATCGGCTCCCAAGTTTCATTATTTTTATAAAAAAGTTAAACTATTTCAATGTATGTTATTTTAGTTTATTTTTCTGGTAGTTAAAATAGCAAACATTAATTTAGGATACATTACATGCCACTTACATTTTCATTAATACACTTACCAACGATCTGGAGCTTATCTCACCAGAAAAAGATAATTTTTTGTTGCTGCTGGTGATGGTCTCTGAGAAGACATCTCAACTTTGTAGTGTAACCACCTGGTTTCCCACAGGTAGATCTTTGCAAATCCAGTTCCAAATTTTATCAGGGCTTTCATCACTACTTTAACAAACTGTTTCAATGTGTGGTATGATCATGGCTCTATGCACACTATTATAGCACACACAGCACTTTGCATACAACTTAATGAGGCACAGTTCCTCATGTTTTGTCATGTTTTCATCTAAATGTTGTGAACACTTTCATGCAACTTCTTCCATTCACCTTCCTCATTTTAAACTGTGGTCTTTCTTTTTTTACTTCCCTAGTGCTTGTAACAACCTCATTTATTTGGTCTTTAATTTTTTACTATGCTTAGGATTAAAGATATAAAGTGCTTATAAATCTCACAGTAAACAAACGGGAAAAACAATTTCCATATACACATTCTTCTTTAAATTGAAAGATATGAAGATTCATCTTATTTTTAACTTATTTTTTGTTTGCGGATTGAACTTGGGGTCTTACGCTTTCCAGGCAGGCACTCATGCTACTGAGCTGTATCCCTGGCCCATGGTATATGTTTCTGTTTTCAAAGATTAATTTTGAAATCACTTAAGAAGAGCAAGAGGGATAATGTTGGTATTGTAGAAATCCAAATGAGATGGCTGTGTCTTGAAACATGATTGTGTTAGTTACTCTTCTCTCATTGCTGGGTCAAATACCTCACACTCAAAAAGAGGGCAGGAAAGGTTGACTTAGCTCACAGTTACTGGAGGTTTCATAGTTTAAAATAGCCTGAATTATGTCACAAGACCTCGGGGCCTTATTTGCTCAGGGAAGAGGTCCAGTGCCCCCGTCTTCTCCAAATATCTCCTCTCTGCCTGAGGCAGCCTCGATCACAGACACTGCTACCGGGTCTGTAGGAGAGGGTGGAGTACTGCTGTATCCAGGATGATGGGCTCCACGCCTCTGAGAGAGCACAGACTGGGGGGTGGGTGCAGAATGCATGCTGCCAGTGTAATGGTTTGCACCTGTGTGGCCCCGCCCCTCAAGCCGCTCACTGCTCCTTGAGTCCCGTCTGACTCATGACTTACATGAGGCTTTTGGGGCACAACTAGACACAAGTCATAGCAATGATGATAGGATGAAGACTGATTAAAAAAATAAAAACAAGGCCTAGAAGCACTTGGAATCTACAGAGCTTTAGATATTAAAAGGGAAGGCTTTTAAAGTACAGCTCAGCAGACTAAGAGCTTGGCACAGGGGCCAGGGTTTGATACCTGGCTCTGCATGCAATGCTGGCCCTGCCCATTGAGGCCCTGAGCTGGTGATGGAGTCCAGGAATGGTGGCATGCACCTGTAACCCCAGCACTAGGGAGGCAGAAATCAGGAGGATCAGTACAAGTCTGGTCTGGGTCTAGAGACCTTTCCCAGCTCAGTCTTGGCAAAAAAGAAAAGAGCTTTAAGCATTAAAAAATTGAATATTCTGTTTTTACAGAAGATGTTGATTTGAATTACAACTTTCCTACTTATGAGCTTGAAGAGCATTGCTGTAACTCCCAAGGAAAACAAGGTATGGTGACATTCCTCCATACGTTATAAGCTACTCAGATGTTTCTTTCACCCTTTAATGTAGTTGACCTTCAAGATTATCTTCTCAATATTACTACTTAACATAACATTAAATAAGTCATCACAGAGCAGTGAATTTAGTTAGTACACATAATGTGCCCTCTGCTTTTGTCGTTTCAAAAAACTTAATTTTCAGTGGATGCTGTGATGCCAGGAAAACAAAGACACTGTTGTACTCCCCCGCTTTCATTTCCTCCCACTTGATTATGGATTAATGAGGCCAAGAATATTGGATGTTGGCCATAGCTGTAGTTGCCTAAGTGGCCTACTCTGTTGAATAAATCATAAAATTGGACCAGTTTAGGTGTTCAGGAAGGAATAGAGAAAATGCATTGCTCTTTGAGTAATACCTTTTTCTAGTTGGCCCTTGGCCATCGTAACATGTGTCAGTCCTGTGCCAGCTGCCCTGAGCATCCAATGTTGTGCTAATTTTCTGCAGGATTTGGCTTCCGTAGTGTCTTTTTCTTAGTTCCACTTTTTGAGCACTGTATAAAACTGGTTTTCTAAGTATTACTATAGAGCCAGATCAAAACTTTGTAATTTTCACAAACTTCAGTTTCAGCAGTCCATAATAGCAGTGGGGTATCTGCATGACTAACAGTGTCAGAAGTGGTTGACTTGAGACTTTTACAGCTCAGCCTATTAATATGGCTTTACTTTTTATACTTCATTTTCATATTTTTGTGCTGGATGTTTAAGACCAAGGTAAGGCAAGTCCTATATAATAAGAAATGTAATTTTCGTATCTGACAAGGTCAGTCAGATCCCCTCAGGATTTATGCTGAAACCCTGAATAGCAGTTTGTGGATCTTTTGTCAGTGTCAGTCATATGGATGAGTCATGGCCATTCCTTGGCCAATTTGCTCTCTGTGAAACCCTGAGTGTTTTCTCTCCATGTGACTATCTTTAGGCACACTCTACATCATCAATCATATTCCTCAGTGGCTCCATAATCTTCTTGATCAGAAAATTTGAGACACCACTGAGTTATAGGATATTACAGTACAGGTTCTCTGCTCTTATTTATTTGTGTCTTTGTTTTATTTTCAGTGCTAAACAGGATGATGGATTATGTTGTCTTCATATTCACGGATTCTGTGTCATATTTATAAGAAATATATAGATAAATATGTCAAAAACAATGTGAAAATTTGCATAATATAGACAAAAGTTGTAAAGAATTTAATACAATATGAACTAGATTAATGCTTTTTGTGGACATGACACTCTGAGTTGTACATGCAGGAATGTGGATGCACTAAGTAAGAATGGATTTGGAATTTTCCACATGGGTGAAAGCCTATCCTCCCAGCAGTTAAGGCATTTCTTGTGAAAGCTTTCTTTCCTGGCATGTTTAAGTTTGCAGTTTCTAATCCTTTTTAGCAATTCTTCCTACTCATCTGTCTCATATGACATTTCTCCTCTCATTCAAATGGGACTTCGTAACAGTGCTGATGTTACCAAATAGTTGACTACTTGGAAAAGGTGTAAAGTCTAACAACTTACCTAACATCGCAGGACTGTTAGAAGCCATGACTACAGTGAGACTTACCTTTCAAAGGTACCTATAGACTTACCTGGCCTGCCACCTCCACAAGAGCTGACATTTCATTTTCTTTGAAATGTTGCCTTAACATAATGCACTTAAAAATGTAATGCTTCAACTGTGATGAAAATATTGCAATGAAAAGTTTTCTGTTTTACATTAAGCTTTTCCAGTTTGTTCTCCTCCTATCAACTGGTACATCTAAAGGCATTTTCCCTGAAATTGTAGGAAATGAAACCCAAAGTCTTGTACATATAAGATAAGCAATGCACCACTGAAATATATGGCTAGGTCCCAATTTGTGGAATTTACGTAATCATTTAACCGGACCTTATTTATGCTATCATAGTTATGGGATTTTTCAAGGGAACAGTACAATATAGAGAATAGTTTATAAGATTATTTTATAATGAATTACCAAAAGAATCATATAAAAAGAGTAAAAGAAATTTGTCCACACACTGAAGACCAGAGAATTCAGCTGAGAGCCTGGATCCTAATATTCTGCATGAGTCCAGTCGAAAACCTAGCACTTACAACAATGCTTCTCTCACATACAACTGAAGGCCAAGTTCCCATGAGAATGCAGGCCTGCTTCATTGATCTGAACTAAAAAAGATCCAAAGTTCAGTGGTGGAAGCTAGAGAGTCTGTGCTAGCAGAAGAAAGGATCTGTTATAGAAGGCTGAGGGAGCTGAACTGGAGCCAGGAAGTGACACTCAAAAAGCAAGAATCAGAGGTCTTCTGAAAGGTATCATAGCCATCCTCAACAACAGTGAGGTCCTGAGCTCACCCGATGATAAGGAAAACTGAGTTCACATCAGGAAAGCCAGTGCAACAAGCTTCTCCAGGAGGCTGAGTGTGCATCATTTTCCCTTCCTCTAGCCAGGAAGTGATGCCCAAAGAGAGGACTAGAACTCTTCCAAAAACTATCTCAGCCATCTTTGCTAATATTAAAGTCACAAGCTCTTCCTCTTGGTGAGAACAGCCAAGTTCATCACAAAGCCCTGCATGGCAAGGTTCTCCAGAAGAATAGTCCAAGAGTGCCAGAGGCTTTCAACAGCTTCCTTAATAGACTCCCAACTTCTCTAGCTCTGCCTCTTATGCTGCTGACAACACTACTCAAGTGGGCCTCCCTCACCCAACACCACACTAGTTCAGTTCAACTGGGTATAACAAGTTGACCACCAGTTGACAATCTACCATAAATGTTCCATATCGTGAAGTTCTTTCTATTACTCAAACTTACCTGATGTATTAAATAGCGATCAGTGTTTCTCCATCCCTCAGGCATGCCACATGTGTGAATGCAGTATGAGAGCTCCATTTCACCATGGCACATCAGCTATCTGAGCCTAGAGCTGATCTAGAGTTTTGGCTGAGGATCTGAACTGGAGCCAGGATGTGACAGTCAAAAATCAAGAACTAGAAGTTCTAGGCTCAGAAACTGCCTCAGCAAGTTTAGAGCAAATAAATTAGTAGTCATGGAAATTGATGACATCCTTCAACACCATTGAACATTAGATAATTCAAACTCTTGAAAGGAACAAACTATTGGTACTCTTACTTTAGCCCCTATTCCAGTGAAATATCACAGATATTAATTAATATTCAATGCAGTAATGAGACAATTAAGATCAAGTAAATAATTCAATGGGTTATTACTCCAAATATGTTCAAGATTAACTAATAGGAAAATACAGTTTTTAAAGTTTATGAAAGAAAGTAAATGATTTTATATTAGGATAGAGAATAATGTCTACAAAACCCTTAAACTTTCAGATGAACCTATAATTTATAAATTTGCCATAAGGTTAAAGGTGCAACAGACTTATTAGGTGGTGACAGAGCAAGGACTGTCTCAAGACCTAATTTATATTTTTAAGCAGCTACAAAGGTAAAATTACAGATTTCTATATTTTTCCTTCTAACTCAATATGATCTGTTTAAATTTTTTTAATCCCCAAAATTAACATAGGTCTGTTATCTTGCTTTTCAATTCAAAGAATGCTTCAAGTGAATTTTCATGCTTATTTAATCTTTGTGTCTTGCCTTTTTCCTCCCTCCATGTAAAGAGATCAGTGCTGACCTAAACGTTTAAGCAGTGGATGCTGCTGAAGTGGTGGAAAGAGGATGCTGCAGGAGGCTGGATGTTCTTGCAGGAAGAGCATTCAGGAATATGGGAAAGCAAGGCCAGCTTTTTACAGAGGCCTGTGGCCTGGCTGCCAACTGGATTCTGTCGATAGCAGTGTCCTTTCAAGTTCTTGAACCTGAGAGAGGGTATACAACCTTCAATAACATTTTTAGGGGGAACTTCAAAGAAAGTACAAGATGAATGCCACATTGTGTAAAGAGTGGTATAAATGCTGGGCTCCCATTAGCTTTTTACTAGTACTCTTTAAAATCCGAAGAGGAAGAAATATTTTCAGTGGTTCATTCTCCAGTAAATGTAAATATATAAAATTTAAGCACATGCTGTGCAAGGTACCTAGAAAAGTTGTGAAATAAAACAATATTTTTAAAGAGAATTCAAATAATAATAAAAAATAGAAATGATACTGAATTTCATTAAACAAAGTAGATATGAATTTGAAAGTTTATTTTTTTTCCCAAAAGAGGGAGAACATTTATTTGACTAAATGAAGGAAGCTTTTTGTTTCCATTTTTTGGGAAGTCTTTGCCTTGTGGGTGACCACTGCCCTGAGAGCGACGGTCAGGGTGGCTGGCAGGGCCCCAGGAGGCAGGTGAGGACTGTTTGGCACCAGGTCCCTTGGAGTCTCTTCCTGAATAGTTTGGTTCAGCCTGCTAGGATTATCTGCAGGACCCTGGTCTTCTTCCAGATAATATTCTTTTTTAAGTCTTCTGGGGTAAATCTCCATTTGTTCTCAGCTGGTGCGGATGGCAGTTTGGAACTGGATCATTTCCAGGCAGAACCAGAAGGAAGGAACTGTTGGAAAAGTGCTGGAAAGGGACCAATAATTGATCCTTCTGGGAATTTGTGAGCTAAGACTTCGACCTCCAGAAAGCATGACGAGGTTCGGGAAGCCCCGCTGCTACATGGTGGTGGCCGCCTGGCTGGGCTGCCTCTCATCCTTGTCCTATACAGTGATGAATTTGCCTTTGAATCTCTTCAGCTGTCACTTCCAGTGTTTGACCAGAAAAAGAAGCAACTTGGAGGACCAGCTGTGCAAGATGGCAACTTTTAGTGTCTCGAAAGCAGATTAAAGCAGGTTCGATCTCCAGGCCTGCCATGCTGGCCCCACACCCTGGGCCACTCTGAGACTACTAATTGAAACTGGGCTTGGTGGGGCCCGCTTGTAATCGCAGCTTTTGGGAGGCTGTGAACAGGCCAATCGCTGCTAGTCTTAAATAATAGTAAGACGCTGAACACCCAGGAGAGCCTTCCCTAAAATACAAAAAAAATAAAATAAATAAGTCAAAGTCATCTTTTTGGTCTCTATAATTTCTTTAATCTCTTCTAGCTTCTCAATATATTTCATCATATTGTTTCCCGTTTCCAGTCTTGGCGTAGTGATGCTTTGGGTTTTGGAGCACCCTTTTGGTCAAATGCTCAGCATTCCCAATGCATCTCCAGACAGACATATTTGCTCCAACTGACCACGCTTAGGCTTTGCTCACGGACTGCCTCTTGACAGCTTTCATGGTATTGCATGGTATTGCCTCCAACCTAGTAAAACACACACACACACACACACACACACACACACACACACACACACATTTTTTTAAAAGTATACACTTTGGAGTTCTACAAAGCTTTTGATTTATTTTTTTTTGAATTTCTGATCCCTTCAAAATTTTAAAATTAAAATTATACTAATAATCTAAAGGAATAAGGTACATGTCTGATGGTTTGTTTTTCATAAAAGATATCCTGCATAATTGACTATAATGGACATAATCTCTTCCATGATATTGTCATATTATTTTATCTACCTTGAAGTATCATTATTACATTGGAAATTTTATGACATTGATTAATATTGGCTCCTACTAATTATTTCATTCTATACCGATGAAGAATGCATCAAAATGTTTCAAAGGTTGAGGTAATAATAGGGAATATCACCTGTACTTGCTGCACCGCACCTTAGGCACCACGGATTACCCTATTGAACCTCTGTTGCATCATATATAGAATGTCAATTATCTTTATCACTTTTCTTATTACTGACACCAAGTGCAACATCTTCAATTTAAGGGAGGAAGATTTATTTGCACTTGCACTTTAGTCCACAGTTAGCCAGCTCCAAGACAGAACAACAAGGCAAAGGAGCAGAACAGAAGACAAGTTTCTTTTGATGCCATGAGGGTGAGGAAGCATAGAGGAGGGAAAAGTCAAGGAGGAGAGACCCAGTTCCAGGACACACCTCAAGGAACACTCTTCAAAGCAGGACCTCCCCATAACTCCTCTGCCCACCTACAGCAAGCCAGATAGGGTCTCAAAGATCCAATCAGCTTTCAAAAACTCTTCAAAGAGCAAGAGGACCTTTCGGGAGATTATCTAAATTACAACATTTAACTACTATTCGCTAAAACCCATGCACAACTTCTTATGCAAAATACATTTAGTCTATCCCTAAGAGTTGCCAAAGTTTCAATAATTTCAGCAATCCTGAACAGTTCAAGTCCACAGTCTTCTCTGATATTTAAGGCGATGTCAAAAATCAGGGGAGTATTAAGCTCTTGGCAACATAGATTTGCACGTGGTAATCACTCCTATTTCAAAAATCAGAAATAAATGGATAGAAACGAATTAGACCAAAGACTTGCAAGTAAGTATTATATACTTACTTGTAGGTCTATGGTGAGCACAGAGAAGAATATGGTGGTGAAATGCAAACTCCAAAGGCCTTGGGTAACTTAATCTGTAAGGCACGGTAGGTTTTACCTCTCTTCATCTCCATCTTCCAATAGTTTTGTTCATTCCCTGTGGCTTTTCTCAGAATGTCCATGTTTCTGATTTCTCCAACAACCTTGGAAGCTAAATCTTGGGAAGAGCTGAAATATCCATCAACAAATGAATAGACAAAAATGATGTGCTTTTTTTATGCAATGAAGAACGACTTGGCCATAAAGAATGAAAACTTTGAGACCATACTTTAAGTGGAATAAATTGGACACACAAATTTATATATCATATCATTTCACTGGTATGAGAAACTGAAAATGTAATAAAGCCCAAAATCTACAATAAATATTGTGAAATAAGGGAAAAATGTTCAAGTGGAAAGGAAACTGGGAGAATGAAGGGGAAGAGAAAAGTAAGTGAAAAAGGAAAAATAATTGAAACAAAGCTTTTGAAAATA
This sequence comes from Ctenomys sociabilis, assembly GCA_004027165.1. Taxonomy (NCBI): domain Eukaryota; kingdom Metazoa; phylum Chordata; class Mammalia; order Rodentia; family Ctenomyidae; genus Ctenomys; species Ctenomys sociabilis. The sequence continues at coordinate 69,032 of PVKA01006085.1, read as the reverse complement.
GGGAGGAAAAGAGGGGCAAAAGGATGGTAGGGAATTGGGAATGAGAAACAAAAGAAGCAGCAAGACACATCATGTTCAGGTACAAATTCCCTAAAACGAATGTGATAAATATGTATATAAAATGTACCAATAAAGTTAAATATTTAAAAAATTATACCAAATACTAATAAGTTAGTAAGGACAAATATATTAAATTGTGAAAGAACAGTATAACTGACTAATATCTGTTTAATTCTAAGTTTCTATGATCTTTGGTTAATCTGTTGAAATTAAAGAGTAAACTAGTGGTTATAATTAACTCAATTATATAGAAATGGGTAAATGCCATTAATATCTTTTATTTATTTATTTTTTGTTTTATTGAAGTACAAATATCAATGAGACAGTTGTAAGACACCTTGACAAGATGGACTTGATAAATTAATACATTGCAAATTGTTTTCATAATGTTTTGGTATCATAAAAGGTGCATACATGGTACTATACTTACAGACATTATTAGACTGTATGTCTCTTATCAGTAAATAGAGTGTAGCTGTTTGTGTATCTTATTTTTGATACCTGAATTACATCAAAGATTCAATAATTAATACTTTCTACCTTGCTATTTTCCTAGTGGTTGTCCATTGTACTAGAAGCTGACATACTATGCTGTCCAACCACCATAAGTGCAAATCTTGCCTCTCATAGAATTATGTAGAAGCACGGCATTATGAATCCCAACTGTACTGTCCATACACACACAACATGATTCTTCCTTTCTATACCCTTTCCTTTGTCTACACCTGTCAGAGATAGGCACTCCATTGTTATTCAACTAACTTAGGTGCTTGAACTCGACAACACAATCCAACACAATTCAGCATTCCACAACAATAGTGAGTTATCCGAAGAAGTTGTCAACCATAGCCATTTACAGCTCCACATATTATTATGGACCCATGATATATACTTCATTTTTATACTTTTTTGCTGGATGGTTAAGACGTAGATAGAGGAAGACTTATATACCAACACATGTACTTTATGTTTCTTATGAGGTCAGTGAAGTCCCCTCAGGGTTTAATCTTGTAGTCCTGTACCATATTCTGTAGATCCTTTGTCTGCGCCATCCAGGTGGATGAGTCACGGCCAATGCTTGACCAGTTTGCTCTCTGTGAGAGCTTGAGAGAAAGTTTTCTCTCCATGTGACTCTCCTCAGGCACACTATAGAACTTCGATCTCTTTCCTCTGTGGCTCCATAATCTCCTTGTTCAGAAAATTTGGAGCTCATCTGAGTTTCATGATGTTGCAGTACAGGTTCTCCTATGTCCTGAGTCTTCACTGACCTTGAAAGGCTAGAGCCAAAATGTTGGCTGGCCTTGTGGCTCTTCTATTTCTCCAACTCTGACTTGTGGTCTTAGATTGTTAACCATCCAGAAGAAAAGCTGATTAGCATCCTGCAGCATATGCCATTCACTTTGCCTTATCAGACTCAATTGATTTTACTTGTTATACTTTTCCTTTTGTATTTCTGCTTTTCGCTTGTTATACTAGGGAGACTATATGATATTTACACATGTGTGTCTGTTTTATTTCACTTATGAGTATATGTTCAAGTGGCATCCACTTCAGTAAAAATGCTTCAAAGTTATCATTCTTAATATCTGAGTAATACTCCATTATATAGAAATACTATATCTTTTTCAACCATTCCTCATGTGACAGACATCTTGGTTGTTTCCAAGATATTGCTATCACACATTGTGATGCTATAAACATAGGTACACATATATCGCTATGATACTATGTTTTCAGATCCTTTGGGAAAATTTCCAGTAGGGGGATAGCTGGATTGAATGGGATTTCTACTCCTACTCTTTTGAGGAGTCTCCACACTGACCTCCACAATGGTTGTACCGGTCTACATTCCCACCAGCAGTGGAGAAGTGTTCCCTTTTCCCCACAACCTCTCCAACATTTGTTGTTGGTTAATTTCCTTATGACAGCCATTCTTTCAGGAGTGAGATGGTATCTCAGTGTTGTTTTTATTTGCATTTCACGGATGACTAGCAATGTGGAGCATTTTTTTATATATTTATTCACTTCTTTAATTTTGGTTTCTGAGAAGTGTGTATTCATCTCACATGCCCATTTCTGAATTGGATCTTTAAATTTGAGGGCCCTCTTATATCGTAGTTCTTTATATATTCAAGACAGTAGACCTCTATCTGATTGCTTATTAGTTAGGATTTTTTTCAAAATTTGTGCGTTGTCTTTTCACTCTGCTGAAAATTTCCTTTGACACGCAGAAGCACCTTAAAAAGAGTTGATCCCAGTTGTTGATTCTTTCAAGTGCTTCCCGTGCAAATATATGTTTGTTCATGAACTCTTTACATATTCCTATGTCTTCAACAGTTCCTCCTACTTTCTCTTCCAGGAGATTGAGTGTTTCTGTTTTAATGTTTAGATCTTTAATCCATTTTGACTTTAATTTAGTGCATGGTGATAGAGCTGGGTCAAATTTTAGTTTTCTGCATGGAGAAAGCCATGTTTTCCAGCACCATTTGTTGAAGAGGCTATCTTTCTTCCAGTGAGCTTGTTTAGCCCCTTAGTGGAAGATCAGATGGTTGACTGTGATTATAGATGCCTCTACATCTTCTAATCTATTCCAGTGATCCTCAGGTCTTTTTTGTTGCCAATACCATGTTAATTTTATCACAGTGGCTTTGTACTATAATTTCAAGTCAGAAATTGTGATGCCTCCTGCTTTATCTTTATTGGCCAAGATTGCCTGTGCTATTCTAGCTGGTTTGTGGTTAAAAATACATTTTAGGAATGATTTTTCTATGTCAGTGAGGTATGTTGGTGGCAGTTTGATAGGGATTGCATTAAATCTGTACAGCAATTTTGGGAATATGGCCATCTTCACGATGTTGGTTCTTCCTATCCAGGAGCATGGAATATCTTTCCATTTTCTGAAATCCTCTATAATCTCTTTGCTTAGGGTGTTTTAATTTTCTGTGAAAAGATCTTTGACTTCCTTGGTTAAATGAAACCCAAGGTATTTCATTTTCCGTGGTGCTATCGTAAAAGGTATTGTTTGTATTGTTTCCCTTTCAGTGTGCTTGTTATCGGTGTAGAGGAATGCTATTGACTTTTGAGTATTGATTTTGTATTCTGCTATGCTACTGAATTTCCCTGTCAGTTCTAGCAGTTTCTTGATGAAATTTTTGTCTTCCAAGTAAAGTATCATGTCATCTGCAAATAGTGATAATTTAACTTCTTTCCTTTATTTCTCCCTCTTTTCTAATGGTTGTTGCTAAGGATTCCAAGACTATATTGAATAGGAAGGGGGATAGAGGACATCCTTGTCTTGTACCTGATTTAAGAGTAAAAGATTTCAGTTTTTCCCCATTTAGGATTATATGAGCTTTTGGATTGTCATAGATGGCTTTTATCAAGTTAAGATTGAGTCCATCTATTCCAATTTTCTGTAGGACCTTGAACATGAATGAGTGTTGAACTTTGTCAAAGGCTTTCTCTGCATCAATTGAGATGATCATGTGGTTTTCAGATTTCAGTCTATTAATATAGTATATTACATTTACAGATTTTCAAACATTGAACCATCCTTGCATCCCTGGGATGAATCCAACCTGGTCATGGTGTATGATCTTCTTGATAATTTGCTGTACTCTATTGGCTAGGATTTTGTTGAGTATTTTTGCATCTATGTTCATGAGGGAGATTGGCCTGTAGTTCTCCTTTTTGGTTGTGTCTTTCCCTGGCTTTGGAATCAGTATTATACTTGTCTCCAGAAATGATTTTGGTAGGACTGTTTCCTTTTCAACTTCATGGAAGAGTTTGTGGAGTGTAGGGATTATGTCTTCTATAAATTTCTTGTAGGATTCAGCTGTGAGTCCATCAGGACCTGGACTTTTCTTTGTCAGTAGGCTTTTTATTATGTTTTGTATTTTGTTGGCTGTTATCGGCTTATTGAGAGTTGTTATATCTTCTTGATTCCGTTTTGATAATTTGTACCTTTCTAGGAATCTGACCATTTCTTCTGTGTCTTCTATTCTGTGAGTGTAAAGATTCACGAAGTAACTATTGATAATCTGAATTTCCACTGGGACTGTGGTGATTTCACCCTTTTCTTTCCTTATTGCATGTACTTGAACCTTCTCTTGCCTCTTTTTGATGAGGTTGGCTAGAGGCATATCAACTTTATTAAGTCTTTCAAAGAACCAACTTTTTGATTTGTGGATTGTTTGATGTGTTATCTTCATTGAAGGGAGAAATGCAGAGGTCTGGCTCGCCCAGGTGGCTGACATTCTGGTGTCGATGGGCCTGGCTCTCTGAGGTGGCGCACCAAAGGGCTGAGACTCCTCTGCGGAGGTCTGGCTTGCCCAGGTGGCTAACACTTGGTTGCAGATGGGCCTGGCTCCCTGAGGTGACACACCAAAGGGCTGAGACTCCTCTGCAGAGGTCTGGCTCGCCCAGGTAGCTGGCACTCAGATGTAGACAGGCCTGGCTCCCTGAGGTGACACACCAAAGGGCTGAGACTCCTCTGCTTGATCTCCTGGAAGTCCCCTGGCTCTAAATATAAAAAAAGGGGGAATTGAAGGGAGTAACGCAGAGGTCTGGCTTGCCCAGGTAGCTGATACTCGAGTGTAGACACACTTGGCTCCCCGAGGTGGCGTACCAAAGGGCTGAGTCTCCTCTTCCTGATCTCCCAGAAGTACCCTGGCCATTAATCTGTGTCACAGAATGCCTACACTCCTATCACAACTCTCCACATAACTTTCTTCACCCTTCAGATCCACCCCCTTACCTCCCTATATGTACACCTGCACTTCCGCAATAAATTAGATCTGCGCCATCAGCCGGTCTCCGCAATCATCAGTCGCGTCGTCTCTTACCTGCTGTGAGGTCCTCCACCTCACTTCATCTCAGTTGAATTAATTTCTGCCCTAATCTTTATGATTTCTCCCTGTCTTTGAGCTCTGGGTTTTGTTTCCTCTTCTTTTTCTAGTTATCGGAGGTGCAACATTAGGGTGCTAATTTGTTTCCATTCTGTTTTCCTAATGTGTGAGTTCATAGCTATGATTTTTTCGTCTAAGAATTGCTTTCATCACATCCCATAAATTCCAGTAAGTTGTAATTGAATTTTCATTGAATTGTAGATATTGTTGAATTTCGTCTGTGACGCATTGATTGCTGAGTAGGGTGTTGTTTAGTTTCCAAGAGTTTAGTGGGTTTTTCTGGTTTCTTTTATCATTTATTTCCAGTTTCATTGCATTGTGGTCAGATAGTATGCATGGGATAATTTCTATTTTCTTGCAAATACTTAGGCATGACCTCTGGACTAGTATGTTTTCTGTTTTGGAAAATGACCCATGTGCAGCTGAAAAAAAAGTGTGTTCAGCTGTGGTTGGATGGAATACTCTGTATATGTCCACCACGTCCATTTTTTCCAAGATTTGTTTCAGTTCGGCTACTTCCCTGCTAATTTTTTGTCTGTTTGACCTATATTTTTGATATAAGGGCGTGTTAAGGTCTCCTGTTAACTTTTTCATGTCCCTTAAGATTTGTCTTACATGTTGGGTGCTCCTGTCTTTAGTGCATAGATATTTATGAGTGTTACTTCTTGCTCTTGAATTTTTTCCCTGACCAATATATAGTGGCCTTCTTTGTGTCGTTTGATCATTCTTGGTTTGAAGTTGAGACTGTCTGAGAAAAGAATTGCTACTCCTGCTTTTTTTCTGAGCTGCTGGGGCATGTAGTATTGTTTTCCATCCTTTGACTTTGAGCCTATTAATGTCCTTTTGAGTTAAATGTGTTTGTTGTATATAGCATATTGTTGGATTTTGTTTCCTAATCCACTGTACCAGTCTATTTCTCTTAATTGGAGAATTGAGACCATTTACATTGATGGTTATAATTGAAATGTGCTGACTTACGTTTGTCATAATATTTACCTGGTGTTGTATACTCCTTTGTAACCTGTGTTTAATTGTTTGTCCTATTTAGTGAGTTCCTTCCATTCTCATTCATGGAGTTCTGGTCATTGTGGTCTCTCTCTAGAACATCTTTCAGAAGCCTGTGAAGGGATGGTTTGTGATCCTGAAAGTCTTTAGTTTTTTTTTTTTTTTTTTTTTTT